>FIZU01027777.1:0-15737 GCA_900064475.1 Pseudococcus longispinus
TTTTGGACAAAAGTAACTTGGATAAAATTCTGAGAATATTTCCATCAAAATTAAAGATGAGTAACACATATTCACTTAAGCTAGGGGGATGGGCCGCAAAGTGGCCCAGCCGCCTAGTACTTAATAAAATGACAAAGTACCTAGGTACCTATCTATAAAATTTTGCAAAATTGGCCATAAATTTTTGTTAGGTCTTTTTTTTCTTTTTTTATGAGTTCTAATCATTTGACAAATGATATTGTTTTGCTTCCAAATTCTAAAAAATCAACTTTTTTGACCCTAAAATAATTTTTTAATCATATTATTTTGATCTGAGATCTCAAAAATGCAACATTTTAGTTTCAAAAGACAAATTTTTAAATCAAAAGTCAAAACAGCCGCGATTTTAGACCAACATTTTCCACCCTTGTTTGTTTTTTAAAGTCGCAAAAATGCCATAAATTTAATTCAAAAGTTATTAAAAATTCATCCAATTTGAAAATCTTGGATAACCTATAATTAATTCAAAATTAAAAGTCATTTGTATAAAATTTTTTCACGTTATATTTAAATACATTTTATTTACTCAAACGACTCATTTTTTATTTCATACGCAACAAAATGGAAAAAATATTACAAACGAATTTGGTAACGAACTGTACCTCGATTTCGTAAAAAGATCAAAAATTTCAACCCAAAAATTTTACGTTCACTTTAAAACCATTATAGCCCCATAATTTCACATATTCATCGATTTTGCAAAAAAAAAAAAAATCTATGAGCAACGCTCATGGTTTCATCATCATAGAAGCATTCAACTTGCAGTTCCAATACAATTTCCAAAGCATAGAAAACCATTTTTGAAAAAAACCTTCATAAATCAACCTCAATATTCAAGCATTTGTCAATGGTAATGTACCGCAACTTCATATATTTGCCTATTATCACCTGCAATAAAAACCCGACCAAAAGATTTCTGACAATACCGATAAGTGTAATTTTCAAGCCGCGGGTACATCAATTATCCTCTCAAGTACGTACATACAACATACAGCAAACATTTGCCTATATAAATTCTCGCAGATTAAAATATTTCGAAATATTATTTACGTAGGTAGGTACCAGATACACGTACATTCGAAACACGACGTTGGGATTTACCAGTGATATCATCCAGCAGAATAATTCAGCTCAAAATGAGGATCTTTTACGTATTAGCCACTGTCGTTTCACTCGCGGTAAGACATCTGAAATTTTTTCAATTAAATTGAGGATAACAATTTCCACATTTTTTTTTTTCACCAATCTCGATAAATTCTACAGATTCTATCATCGGTATCCGGTCAATTGCAACTAGAAACCCAAGACGACGCCGACGTTCGTTTCACCACCACTAAAAGTGGTCGAAAACTCCACGACGATTTTTACAAACTGATCGAAGCCCAAATACCAGTCCAAAAAGCCATAAATCAAGCCCTAACCTGGGACGTCGAAGCACAATACGAACATTTCGAATTGCTCCAAGAACATATTCAGGCTGGCGACAAATACGCAAAATATTGCGGCGAGTTGGTCAAAGCTGCCCAAGACATGTTGGACGAGACTTTGAATAGAATCAATATCGCTATCCGCGTCGACATTCGCGAATACATCAAAGGTTTGTACGATTTCGAAGGAGGCAGGCCGATTTCGTCCGAAATGCGAGAAATCATATCTGGCATAAACGAGTATCGAACCGCTGTCGTGAAAAAATTGGAAGAAGAACAAGCTCGAGCTCAGGAGGCCGAAGCTGCAGATGCTGACGGGGCGCAGAATGAATCTCAACAAGTAAATCAACCAGGCACAGTCAAGGATGCTAAACAATCTGATGGGGAATCCGACGATGAGGACTCGGATAACGAATTTGATAATTTAAATGCATCTTCTATGGGTATTTAATATCCTATTGTCGAGTGAATTGCTTTATTAAATTATAAGAAAAATCGAAAATTTTGGAGTGATTTCTTTGGTAAGAGTGGAAAAGTATTCTGATAATTATCATTCCGCTCCATCCAATTCCTCATTTAATTTTAATACTCGGATATAAGCATTGAATACATTTTTTTCCTCTTGCTGCATTCACGTTTGTATAGTTTCTTCAAAGTGAAATTCACATCTGGTTTGATTTTCATCAAGTTCTAGGAACTATCAACCCATTTCATCTTAATTGAACCCGTAAATATTTTGGATTTAAGATACGAAATGAGAAATACAAAATGTTATGCATTTTTTACCAAACAAAACTTTAAAATAATGCTTTCAGAAAAAAAATTGAAAAAAGCACGAAACCAAAAAATTACTCTTTAATAAAATTCAAAAAATCGTTTTTGAATATAATTCAAAAAAATACGCTTGGAAAACAATCAAAATTTTTTATTTTAAGTAGGTATGAAGTTCAAAAAATTTTCTTAACAAATTCAAAAAAAACTCGAAAAAAAGAATTTAAACAAAATTCTACAAAACTTGTTCACAAAATAAAAAAATTTGTCTCTTGACTTTTCAAAAAAACTTTTAAAAATTTCTTTTGAAAAAAAATCACACAAAATCCGAAAAAATACAATTTAATAAATTTGAAAAATATTGTTTTCGAATAAAATTCAAAGAAATTATACTTTTGCACAAATTAATGAAAAAATGAATTTTTTTTTAAATGCAAAAAATTTGAATACTTTTTTTAGGGCTAAAATATGCTGATTTTATTTTTTATTTGTGCTCAAAATATATGAAAATATGCGTTTTCAAATTTCACCAGTTTTACTAGAGTGATGTGATTCGTCGAGAAATGTGACGTTTCATAAGAAAGGGTCGCTTTTCGACTCATTTTCACATGCTACAACATTTTATCTTGTTAACGACGAGTAAGTACCTAACTATCATTTTTTCATGATCATCGAAACATTCAACTTCACTTTCAACGTATCGAAAACCATTTCAAAAAACGTTCATAAATCAACAACAATATCTATTTAAACATTTGCTAACGTTCCACAAGTCGGTATATTTTTCTATTACGCAATAAAACACAATCACTCATTAAAATTTCTCACACTTGGGCATAATTTTCAAGCCGCAAGCACATCAATTATCATTGGTATACGTAGACTACGCACCATGTAAAAAGCTGACACTTCCTTATATAAACTACGAACCGACGGAATTTTTTCGAAATATTATTGACGTAGGTACCAGATACACGCTCATTCGAAACGCGACATTGGAATTTACCACTGTGACATCGCGAAGAATAATTCCATTCACAGAATAAAAATGTTCCACATAATAGCCACTGTTGTTGCACTCGCGGTAAGACATTCGACATTTTAATTCGATTTTCACCTTCCACATTCTTCTTTTCCACTAATTTTGGTATCATTTGCAGATTCTCTCATCGATATTGGGCCAAGAGCTAGAGCAACAAAACACCCCAGATAATGTTCGTTTCACTACCACCAAAAGTGGCCATAAACTTCACGACGATTTTTACAAACTGATCGAAGCCCAGGTACCAGTTCAGAATGCCATAAATGAAGCCCTATCCTGGGACGTCGAGGCCCAATACGAACACTTCGAATTACTCCACGAACACATTCGGGCCGGCGACAAATACGCCAAATACTGCGACGAGCTGGTCAAAGGTGCCCAAGACTTGTTGGACGTGACTTTGAAGAAAATCGGTATCAATCTTCAAGTCAAGATTGAAGATTATATAAAAGGTTTGTACGATTTCGAAGCTCGCAGGCCGATTTCGCCTGAAATGCAACAAGTTATATCTGGCATAAACGATTATCGGAAAAAATTGGAGAAAGAGGAAGCTGGAAGTCAGGATGAAGGTGCTGCTGGAGAGCAGCCTGAACCTCAAGAAATAAATCAACCATTTGTCGAGGTGCAGCCTGAATCTCAAAAAGTGGTCGAGGTGCAGCCTGAATCTCAAGAAGTAAATCAACCATCCTTCGAGGATAAGAAGCACGCCGATGAGGAATCCATCGAGAAGCACTCTGACATCGAATCTCAAACTTTTAAAACAGCTTCTATGGGTATTTAATATCCCACTGTCGAGTTATTCGCTTTAAATTATAAGTAATAATAGAAAATTTTGGAGTAATTTTTCTGATAAGAGTTTAAAACTATCTTATAACTGATTGTGATTTTGTTGCACTTCCTCATTTAATTTTAGTACTTGGATTTAAGCACTGAATACATTTTTTCTCTTTTGCATTTATCTTTGTACAACTTTTTGCATTGAAATTTACAGCTGGTTTCATTTTTACCAAGTTCTAGGAACTGCCTACTTATTTTATCTTAATCGAACCCATAATCTTGATTAAAAGTAGTGCTTTACACATTTTAAGTAAATCTAATGAGATTTATTCAAACATTTTCGAAAATTTAAAGAACGAGATTCTATCTTGCTTCATCAGAGATGCTTTGGAAGATGGGAGTTATCATACAGCCTTTAAGATAAACGAGCAAACTTCATAATTAATAGCCAAACATTTGAGCATCTCAAGAAATTTCAGTGTTCAATAAGTAAATTCCGGACTACTTTCATTAGGAAATATTTTTCGGGTTGGTAAAATTCAAGCTTCGTAATTTTTGTCAGCCTATCATTTCTTCCTCGACAAAATTTTCAAATAAAAAAAAAACAGGGAATAGAAAAATAGTGTTCGAGCAAATTTTCATTAAAACCTACTCGAAATGAAAGATTCCCAAAGATCATCCCTAATTTCGAAACGAAAAATGAAATAATTTTGAAAGACTACACCACAAAATAATAAACATAACTTATCCATGTACTTGATTGGGCACTCAAAGACACCTGCTTAGCCAGCCAATAACTTCATCTTCATCGAAAATACAAAAATTCATTTGCATAAAGACACAATTGGATGCCTCCTTCAAAACACTTCGAATCGCATTTCATTACAACCTTCGCATATTTACAGACAACCCTCAAAACTTCCATCAGTCACCTTGGTAAAGTGTCACCTTGTCCTTTTTACTACGCTTTAAAATCTAGAAAAATTTCAGCAAGCATACGTGAACCAATACTCGTACTCGACACATTTTTTACAATCAGTAATTGTCGCACGAACACAAATCATTGTACTTTGCAATTACCAAACCACCTTTCAAGCTTCGCTTCGATTCATTCGCACGTAGATTTTTTCACTTTAAAAAGTACATTCGACTGGTGCCAAATTCAATACGATATTTTGCAGCTGAACTCGCACATTGCATCATGAACACCCTTCAATTCCTATTGGTCTCAGCGACCACTTTACTAATGGCAAGTTTATTTATCATTTCTTTCAAATTTCAGTTATTGCGATTATTTATTCAAATTTGCTCTTTTTTGCTCTCGAACAGATTTCCACCACCTCGGCTCATAAAAATAAGCATCTCAGATTTATGCACGACGGTAAAGTCTACGATGACAAATTTTACGAATTGTTCTCCAAGAAAGTACCAGTCAAACACATCATCAAACTAGCCGTCAGCTGGAACGCCGAAAAGCAAATGGATCACTTTAGACAACTCAATCACCATATCCAGGAAAACGACGATTTTGCCGAATATGCTAAAGAAATAGTCGACACAACAAGGGCAGTCCTCCAACAAACCTTAAAGGAAGTAGGATACCAGAAGGAAATAACTCTCGAGCAATACCTAGAGGCAACTTATCTAATCCAAAACGAAAAGAAATCCGAAGTTGATCCGGATATCTTGGGAGCTATCCAACTTTTGGACGAAGTTACCGACGACAGGTTTGAAAAACTTCTCAACGAAGGATCCGCTGAAGAACTGGACTGGGAGTTGAAAAATCTACATCCTTACGATTTCATACCCCTTAAGAATCCGATATCGGTGCTGGTAAAGCAGGAAACTGAACAAAAGCCGGTTCCAGAATCGCAAAAACCTAACGAATCTGTGCCAGAATTAGAGCAACCAATAGAAACAACACCCGAATCACAGGAACCACAAGAATCAGTTTCCGAATCACAGGAACCTGAAGAGTCAATTCCCACAGAACAGAAACCTGAAGAATCAACTCCCGAACCACAAGCACCCACAGAAACGGTAGCAGACGATAATGAATCAGTAGAAGAAATTCTCGCAGAACCATCACAATCTGATAATGCAGTTCCTGAAACACCGGAATTGAAAGAAGCAGTTTCACAGCCACAGACCTCAGAAGAGGAAGTTTCAAATCCGCAAGAATCCAAACAAGAATCCTAATTATTTGCAAAAGTTATCGTGCAGACCCCTATTTTGCTATATAGATGTAGAAGAATATGAAATCTCATTTAGGTTTAGATACGCCTTATAATAAGTAATTTAAAACACTATTTCATACCCACTCACCACTCAACTTGGATCTGTTTTTAAATAAAAAAAACTGATTCACCGCTCAAATAGCATCAATTCGGTATTCTTTCATTACAGCTTTACTCCAGAGTTCCGACAATGAAAAAAATCTCAAATGCATCGACACTCTTCTAAATTCCCATTACGTATTTCGCCATCTACGATTAATTTACCAAATGAACCCACGCAATCGCACATAAAAGCCACTAAAAATGCCTCGTAACCATTCCACCAGACATAAATCTTGTCTCGAGAGAATCCCTCACGAATTCGACACAATTTACACAATTAAAATCAATCGACTCGATACATCTGCTGCGAACATTTTAGCTTCCAAGTCAAAACGATACGCACGATTAATACGAGGGACTATAAGAACCATAAGGGTGCCTCCCACACTCGATATTTACGTCAAATAGTCATCCATCAATATACATTATCATTCTCTTTTCTATGTAAATGCGCCAGCTATACGTAGTTCGTCGCGGATAAAAAAATTTGTTTCTGTAAGATTTATTCTTCGCCATATTGACACCTAGAAAATGAAATTTCCAAAACTCGTACATTTAGAATGAGACCTACTTCGAGGTATACAATTTTTCACGCTACACGTACTCGAGTCGTTTGCAACTTTTACAAATAAAATGAGCTTGATCATCATTTTATTCCTGGCAGTGGTAAGTTCATAATTTTGTAATTGATTAGATAAATTAATAAGTAGGTAAATACATTAATCAAATCACCTGTGGGTACGAATAAAAATTCAAAAATTCGAGCATGCATTCGATTCAACAAATCGCTTTTAAAATCTTTTTTTTTCTGGAGGTTTATGGCGTCTCATGCACTGAGGAACATACATCTTCAGATCCTGACCCTCTACCTCCTGAATCATTTGAATTCTTATTCGATAATCGATATCCTGGTTTCATGATCCTGGATGCATCCAGATATTGGGACACGGCCACCGAATTCAATAATTTCGGATTCCTTCGCAAAAAAATCCAAGATAAGAGCACCAATAAGGAGACCAAAAAATACGCTCGGTCGCTGATGCGCCAAGCAACAAAAAGATTGAGAAATTCGCTGAAAAAATACGGAATACAGCTGGATCATAAATACGATATGTACGACTTTATCACGGAATGGAAAAATATCGAGGATGGAGAACCGCCGGTTCATAAAGATTTATACGAGATGATTGAAAAAAATTTTGGGACTGTTTGACAAGAATGCGAAATTTTTTACTGAATAATATTATCTAAGAGAATGGAAAATGAAATAAATACATCATTAAGCTTTGTTAGTAAATTATTCGTTTACATCATATCGAATGACATGAAATTGGTAGAACAACATCTTAAACATTTTCAATCAACAAAATATCGATAATTTCAAAAAACTGCAATTAATTTTTTCCAATTTTCCCAAAACTTTTCGATGTCTTTAAATTTATGGAAACTTTCCACAGGAAATTCTGTGCCCTTCTAAAATGTAATATCTCATACCCTGAATGACATGACATTGCTACGATAAAGTCACCTTCATTTTTCACGTTGTTTTTTCGTTACCTAATGAAGAATTACAGCGCACTTGTTCATTATAAGAGAAAAATTACTCACACGTCGAAGTTGAATCATTGAAAAAATTTCCGCTTGCTTCAAGCAACGCAATACACGACAAGTATATAAGGTAAATCGAACACGACATCGGTACAGTTGAAAATTTGAAAGAAAACACGAAAAAACACAATGAAGATACTGATCGTGATCGCTATACTACTCAACGTATATGGAGTAAGTGATAATTTCGTTTCATTTTTTGACGCCTTTAATATTCATTCAAATAATTAATCATTTTTGTAAATCCTCACCTAGGTACTCGCCTCCGCACACATATTCAAATCACCACCAGAATTTGAAGAAAGAGCCCATCACAATCCTCACCCCCGTCACAAACACCACCACAATCATCACCATCATCACAATGATAACGAAGTTAATGAGCTAACCGTCGATGATCTCGCCGATGTATTAATTTCGTTACCAGGATCACTGGGTACCCAAGCTTACAAAACTTTCCTTCTGCTGGGGAAATTCTTGCCAGCTGATACCAAAGCCCACAAATTCTTCACCTCCATACCAAAAGCCATCAGGAGGAAATCGAAAAGCGAAATTTCGCATTTACGCGCCGTCCCTCAGGTACAATCCTCCACCAATCCTATTTTCATGATGCAGCCCGCCGGCTATCACATGATGCCTTTGCCCTTACATCCGATGTTCTCTTCATCGCCGCTCGATTACCTCACTCGTGTTCCATGCCGTCACACCAAACTCATCCGCGTGCCTTTGCACACGTTCGATGTACAAATATCTGCCACCACGCGTAGATTCCAACCAGCTCAGAGCGCTTTCGACGATTCAGATGCTTCTGACTACGATAATGACAATGAAGATGACGATAGCGGTGCGTATTTAAAAGATCTATTAGATTTACTTGGTGATGATGATGAAGATGACGATGAAAACGCATCGTCCGAACCGTCAGAAAATAAAGGTTCTGAAGAAAAAGCAGATCCAGAAAATAACATCGCGGTGTCCAACGCTGATAAACCTACTCCCTCAGTAGACGAAACTCCTAAAGAAAACGGCGAAGATCCTTCAGCCAAAACTCCAGAAGAAGAATCTGTCAAAGGTCCCGAAGAAGAAACGCCAAAAGCCGAGGTCGCAGGATCACCAGCACTACCAGAAACTGAAAACCAACCATCACCAGTGGAAGAACCACAAGCACCAGCACTACCAACAACTGAAAACCAACCATCACCAGTCGAAGAACCACAAGCACCAGCCCTACCAACAACTGAAAACCAACCAGCAGCTGCTGAAGAAGTAGCACCGCCAAAAGAAGAAGCTGCGTCAGCAGAACAACAGGTAGCAGAACCAAAAGAAGTTGAACCAGACGAGTCTGTCGAAAGTACTCCAGTTATTGATACGCCTGCCAAAAAAAATAAAAAGAAGAAAGAACCAAAAAAGGGCAAGAAATCAGCAACGGAACCAGAACCAGAACCAGAAGCAGCTGACGTACAAGAACCAGAAAACGCTCCGGCTCCAGATGAAGATGAAAATTCAGTTGATCAAGTTGCCACACCAATACAACCCAAAAGAGGCAAAAAGAAGAGAGTTAAAGCAAAACAAAACTAATTTAGAACTTGACACATTTTAATAAGTTTTGGGGTCATAGAATTTTCCTATCTACTATTGTAATATGTACAGTACAATGATGAGTTTTAATGAAATAAATATTTTGAGAATATTCAAAATACAGCATTTTCAATGTTTTCTATTAAATTTCAAAACACCTATCACGAGTGTTATGGAATTTGCTAAAAAAAAAAGTCTGGTACAATTTCTAAGCCCTCGAATTCTCACTGCCTCATGAGAATTCCTTCAAGTCTACATTTTAAAGCAATAAATGGTAATACGAGTACAACACAATTGCGGTAGCATAAATGATTTGGAGCCTCCAGATGCATAACTCTAAGAAGGAAAAAACGAAGTTTTAAAGCAAGACCCATTCGTAATTCATCTAATAAAAAAACGTAAGTTTTAGGAAGAAAGTGAAATGCTTCAATAAAAAAGAGTTTAAAAAATGACTTGATTCAATTTCAAGTAATTGAACCTATTATAATGATACGAACAGCACGACTGAAACATCTATAGCGATCTTCACTCCATTCTGCAACCACAAAAAGTCGGAAACATAGGTATATTGAAAATGTTAGAAATTCCTGCATTGATGCTCACGTTTTCCTGTAGTTTGCCTTTCAATTATTTCATTTATGAAGATAAGCCCACTTTGTAAATATTTAATAATCATAATTTCTTTTCAAACCGAAAAAACAACAAAAAAAAATTATAAAAATGCCTACCTATAGTTCTGTCAACGCAATACATATTTTACGATAATGAAAATTTGAGCATTTTTTTCAACAGAAATCGAAAATCTTCATTTATTTCCATCAAAATTTCAAAAATTCCAATGAAATAAATTATTCTTTGAAATTCCCACACAAAAAATATTTTCCAATAAAAAAAACATCTCATTTTCGAACCCGACGATGATAACTATCACGCAGCTTGGCAATCTCGATACGAACCAAAGCAAGTTGCAAAATTCTGCTAAATAATATAAAATACATCATCGGACGAGGTAAATTCTTTCTCGAGTATTTCATACGCAAATACGACAACATTCCTTTTTTTTTTCGATAAAAAAATCCTCGGAATGGAAGAACGACGGTTACCTGTGCACGTGGGTTGTTGAATATTGTCAGCAAAGCTGTCACATTCCAACGATTTGTTTAAAAAGTGTCGACAGAGGGTTGAAAAAAGGAAATCCACACAAAAAAATTCATTGATAAGTTGTTTTATACAAATATCTACGGCAAGTATATTAAACATAATATTTGTGGCAGTAAGAACCTTTCTGCAGTGTAGTAAGCACCCTTAACAGACGCAAAAAAATGTCACATTAAACAACTCGTTTCTTTTCCTTTTTTTTCTTTTTTTTTTTTATCGGAAATCAACCATACAAAACATTGTCCTTGAAAATTACGCAGACTTGAGCTCAGCTGGCAACTTCAAATGAAAATTTGCCACGATGTCGCGCAATTCCAAGTTGCAGATACTTAGTAATCATTACGGTTCAAAAACTAGGTAGTGTTTTCAATCCAACTCAAGTCGTGTTGTTGTATAAACTTCTTATTAAACCGTTTTTCCAGTAAACTATTCGTCATGGAATCATCGCTAATATTCTTGATGATATTGGCACTTTTCGGGGTAAGACGTGATAGTTTATTAAATACCTATTGATTCGAATACCAACTAAGGAAATTATGCTTATACTTTCAGATCGCCTCGACCTCGCCTAAAACGCTCACAGAGGAACAGTTAAGAGCTTTATACGAAGGCACTTTAGACATGGAGGAATTCGTGAGCAACATATTCATTTTACCAGCGTCCGAACAATTATATGTTTACGAATACATGCGAGACCTTATCAAAAATCTAGAAAAAGATTCGAAGATGATATCATTTCTTCAAGCTTCGTTGAAACTGTTGCAACAAAAAATCGACGAATTTAACGAACAACACAAACTCGAGAAAGTCTCGGTCAGAAAATTCCTTCAGCAACGTATGAAAGTCCAGCAGAAAGCCCCGGATAAAAAACCAGCTACTGAAAATTTGCCACGTCCATCTTCGGAAGAACCCTCAACCGTTGACAAACCAGCAAACGAACCTCAACCAACCCCCATGAAAAACACCAACTCTGAAGCTGATCCAAAACCTGTACCAAAAGATTTGAAAACCCCACTTTCAAAATCGAACCCAGAAAAAACGCTACAACAAAAATTATTACATGTAAATTCCGGTGCAACAGCTTTTTTAAAAAATTCTCCAGTAAAACTTGACAAATCAAAATCTGTTGGTGAGAAAAAATCGCCCACAAAAGAGTCTGAATCATCACAACCGGCTAAAAAAATATCCCCATTAAAAAAAGAAACTCCCTCGAAAACTCCATCGCCCATTTCAAAAGCAAGTGATGAAAGATCACCGCCATTATCGAGTTCCACGCCAATAAAACAAATGATTCAGCCCCCTTTACCAACTAATCCCCTCAATTTCGCCTTGAAATTTGACAAATCGGAATTCAAACATTTGAAAAAAACACCTTCGAAATCAGTGCCGAAGCTGTCATCTAGTACGAAAGAAAACTGCTCAAAACCACAAAAAGCACATCCATCAACAATCGTCAAAGAACCCTCAAAAAAAATTCAGCCCACTAATCCTGCATCTCCTGTGAATCCGACGAAACCAAAACCACCTCAGACAGAAACCAAACAACCTAAACCAATTGAATATGCAACCCCCCCGAAATCATTAAAGTCGAGTCAGGCATCACGTAAAGTTCAACAAGCTTCGCCCAAGGCAGCAACAGAAGGCGTGTTATCGTTTTCCGTTTAGTTGGTTGTTGTATTCCTCGTCTTTCGACTTGGCATTTCCTCTCCGAGGATTTAAATAAGTGTATTTATAGTTTTGTAGACTTTTACGATGCTAAGAAATAATACAACGAATAAAGCTATGTACGATTTTTAAAATTTTTGCACTTTATTTTCTTTGCTTGCATCGGGAGAAATATCATTTAATGTTTTGAGGTTATTACATAAAAAATGTAAGTTGATATTGATCTTCACACAATAGTGATTGTAAAAAGTACATTTCTTCAAAATTTTGTTCGGATATAAGTTAACTTACATAAGAATTGAAATGAGACCTAATTCAGTGAAACAAGCTTGGAAATAAGACGATAAAAAATTTCAAAAAAGACAAAAAATCATAAAATTTTGTTCGAACAATCAAAAAGATGTTATGTACCTATCGATTGCTTAGATCAAACACGTCGTAACCCACAGAATTTCAAGAAGATTTTCAGTGATTTAGGTACCTAAGAATCCCTTCAGCTACCGAAATCACTAAAGAATTTTTTTTGAAATTTTGTGAGTTACGACGTGTTCTATCTAAGCAGTCGGTATATATGAATCAAATATTCCTTCGAAATTTTTTTTCTTTGCTTCTAAAGCACTTCGTCAATTCTGTCACATTTTCTTTTCTTTTCATATACTAGACGTTTGAAAGAAAAATTAAAGATTGTTAGGAATACGTATCTACGTCTTTATTTTTAACATACATAAGTATACGTAAAAAAATCTCTTCGTTAACGACTTACAAATGGCGAGAAATACCTACGTAGGTAAGTGTAATATAATTTAGGATCCTTGATTGCTGAAAACTCGTTATTTAGAAAGAAAAACAGACACGCAGGTTCATCATCACCAGAACTCACTAAAATGCAACCAATCAGCAATCATCCTTGATTAAAATTACCATCTAAACGGGTATTCTCTCGAGGTATATTAAGCGACAAGTTGAACCAAAAAAAATACACGAGTACAAGCAAAACAGTAACTCAAAATCGTGCACCATATCTCAAGAACTGGCAAAGCAAACTATCATCTCGGCATCATGAAATCCTTCGTAGTCACTATTTTTGCCGTAAGTACTACAACATAGTCATTCCCACAAAAAAAATGTCCAACACATTCATTTCTGTCTTGACGATTTCAATAATCCGCAGGTCTTAGCCACCATCGCAGTGCCAATCTTCTCACTGAGCGAAGACCGATTCAAAGAGCTATTCGAGGCCAAGACACCCATCAAGCAAATCATGGCCGAAGTCATGCCTGGTAACGCAATCACAATCTACAAACATTTCCAAGTACTCCAAGACCACATCAAGAAAAAAGACAAATACGCTTCGTACGCAAAAACCTTGAAATCGGCTGCACAGAAAATGCTCGATAGCATGCTTCGCGAAGTCAACTGCAAAGAAAAAGTAGACCTCGAGGAATATGTCAATGCCGCCTACAATGTTGCTTCTGGTTTGCCTATGAAAGATGTTCGAATGTTGATTGTTATTGAGAAAATGAACGAGTTCCGAAGGAAATTGGCGTTGGATGTTTTAGAGGAAGCTGAGAAAACAGTTGCCCAAAAAATATTGAAAGGTATCGACGACGTCGACGATCAAGGTGATGTCCAGACTGAACCTCTTGCTAAAAAACAAGCTACCAAAGAGAAAAAAAATAGAGGTGTCGATTCCAACCCTAAACCACGTAGAACTAAAACCAAGACGTTGCAAGACAAAAATTCGAATGTCTGATGGACGATTTTTGTACAATAATTTGTAGAAATTTAATATTTCGAGCATTTCGAAGCAAATAAATTGATTAATTTTATTATTCGATTTTAATTCCTATATTTTATTCATTTTAAAGAGTCAAGAAGGTATGCAGAAAATTTTAATTTGTAGAAATTTAATACTTCGAGCATTTCGAAGCAAATAAATTGATTAATTTTATTATTCGATTTTAATTCCTATATTTTATTCATTTTAAAGAGTCAAGAAGGTAAGCAGAAAATTTGTAGGTATAATTCATTCTTCAAAATTACGTATTTTCGAAGCTCGGGCACCTATCTCCAATTTTCAACCGTTCAATTACAATTTGAGTTTGACATATTTGACAGAAAACCTTCAGGATAATCAGGAAAAAACTTTCCACGACACCTGCAGCAGGTAAGTACTACATATGTATATTACAAATTGTAAAAAAAAGCACGCGCAAAACTTGAAAACCACGTTAAAATTGAGACACTTAACAATCAGCATTTAATTACTCTTAACTTGGGTCACCTTGTTAATGAATACTTCTACAGGTAAGTAGATACATATATAAACTCGTATGGCGAACATAAACCGATGCATATTACTTCACCTACGTACTCATTTTAAATCATCTTATGAGGTACTACATAGCTTATGATAATTATTAGGCTTCTTCTAAAATTAACTCATCATACATCCTTAACATTCTCGGGGTAGGTAATCCTAAGCATCATAGAATCATCTTTGCAAGTTTTTTTTTTCACTGCTACCTTTTCGGGACAACTGTTCTAGTACAATAAAATAACTATGTATGTAAATCTAATAAAAAGCCATCTCCTCAGTCATAATTCATTCATCAACAGGTTTTAGCTACCATCTTTACAACAATTTTCTCGCACTCGACAGCGAGCAAAGACGGATTCCAAAAACTATTCGAAGCCAAAGCATCCCTTAAGAAAAAGCTCACCAAAGTAGACGTCCTGAAATACGTCGACACAGCGTACAATTTCGCCAAAGGTTGGCCTGTAAGAGGTACAGAGATGGTGATTCTGATGATGAAATTTAACGAGTACAGGTATACAGAAAATATTAGAAAAACTCAAAAAAAAAAAAACGTTATGGAAGTATTTTTTGGTGACATTTATCATGAGGCGAACAAAGTATCTAGTCTTCCAGGTATCAAAAAAGATTCTCAAATTTGAGCCACAGACACGAAAAAAGAAACGTCTAATAAAACGTGTCGTTTTATAAAATTATTGTGTAGGTGCTTAGAAAGATCTTTGAAAATAACAGGGAGGGATGGGTTCCCGGCCAATTTCCCGAATCCGTTTTCCCGAATTTTTTCCCCGAAAGCCAATTTCCCGAATCCAAAATCCCGAATGCTGTTTTTCCCGAAGATGCATTTCCCGAAAGTTGTTCTCACGAATATGCAATTATTTCACTTCTTTGAAATGGAAATTGCTATGGTATTTAAATTAAATTCTGCTTATAATGGTGGGTACATAACGGATTAGAACTCATAACAATATGGCGAGAATAGAAGACAAGAAGCTACTAGTAGACGGCTACGTTTATCT
>FIZU01027779.1:0-17235 GCA_900064475.1 Pseudococcus longispinus
CTTCTTCCAACTCCGCTTATGCATACAGTTACTCGAGCTTTTTAATAAAAAAAAAAGTGTGATTTTATACAAAATTTAGAACATAATATTCATTATTAAATGGTGAAAGAAAGCAGTATTGAGCTCGAGCGAAGCTAGGGCAAAAATTTTTGACCAAAAATCATTAAAAATCTAAAATTTTCTTATCTTTTCCAACATACAAAAATATTAAAAAAAAGTTTTGTAATTTTCAATTTTTATTGAACAGTCCAGCCCAACAGCCCTTTTGGGCAACGGCCCACCGAGCAACTGCCGGGTTGCCCATCGGTCCAGTCCAACCCCGTGTAAGTGTTTGAGATTCTATGACACTTGCAACTGCTTTCAAGATGGCAGGCAATTACATGAAATGGTTATTCGGATGATAACCTTTACCGTGTATAGATTACATCAGTCCTTCATCAATTAGATAATTTCATGTTCATCAATATCATTCTCCATACTTAAATTATCACTCGAGTATTCTAGGTACTATTCTATCACTAAGTAAATGGGTACAATTAACCATCAACTCTGTATAACGAGATTCGAGTTGAAATACAATATTTAAACGGTACTAATATGAAACAAGTTTACTCACCATTCGAATGGTCAGGTTATAAATCGATATTTGGCTACGATCAGTTTACTCAGACAAACACGAAGAAGATTTGCATTTTACAACACTTCGAACTTCATATTTTTCAAACAAGTTTTTCCTCGATAAATAAAAGAAAGCATGGAAAACACAGTAAAATGTAAAAATTGATAGATTATACAGCGAAAAAAAGGAAACCGCTTCACCGATTCGGCCATTATGAAATTTTGTTATCAAAAAAACCAATCAAAATCAAAACATATATTCCAGCATCGTCTGATTCGTCTCTTCGCAGCAAATTCCAACTCAACTGTCACGTCTCATGTGTCAGGTTAGTGTCAGGTCCACGCTCACATACTGTGGCTCCGTGGCTCCACTCAGCTCCCTTCTGTTATCACTTAGGTTTATGTATCACAATCTTGTCAGTATGATGAGCATCATTTTCATTTTTGAGAATGATTCTGGAAATCCGCTACAAAATTGTAATTTTTACCATTAATATCAAGGTTTTCTCTTTACTCATGCAAGAAAGTGATAAACGGAGAGCAGAATCAGAGTACCATAAACCAATAATCTGATGCAAGTTCCGAATTCCGATATTAAGTTGATAACATGAAGCGGAGTCCCACTACTACACAGGTAACTGGTAAGTATAATTTCTTAGATTGCAATAATGGCTAATTTTCTACACAGTATGGTATTTATATAATTATTTGCATCCCATTTAGTGTCTGCTTAGCAGGAAGGAGAATCAATAGCCTGTGGTTCGGAACATATAACTGTACCACATTGTTAATAGACACCCGCCGCATCCCTCTACGAATAAAAAATTTATAAACGTAAAAGGTGCAAAGCGAGACGACGTAGTCTTTCGACACCGGTGGCAGTTTTTCGGTTACCTTTGCTCGGCTACAACGTGCGCGCCATGATTTCAGTTCGCCGTCTGTTATTTACGTTAAAACGTTCAATTCGGTAAGAAAACGACAAACGATGTTTTTTGTGCGTTTATATCTGTTTGGTTGATATTTAGAATCATCATGGTTATCATCCAAATACATTGAGTAAGTTGTTTCAGAAATACGTTCAAATTGAAAAGTAGATGTAATCCAAATGGTAGATAATTTTTCTTTCGGTTTACATACATGTATCATTCAAGATCAGATGAGTAGATGAATGAGTACGAGCATGAAGAAAGAATTCTTATATCATATTCATCTCAAAATGATAATGAGATATTGTCCCAAGTCACATGAATACTAATTGACTTCTGATTCTAGAAATTGAACATATTCTGTCAAATCAATCAACTTTTTAAATTTACAAATTGATAACAATTTCCAATAGATATTAAAAAAAAAAAAAGTATCACGGATTTGGAAGTTTTCAAATTCATTTAAAATTAATGAATATTTTTAAACCCTTAAATAAAGCTATGAAATTAATAACTTGACAACAATCTTTTAGCCACGAGGTATGTTTTACAATTACCTTCAAAGTACACAAGTTCATGTTGCATAAGATGTTATAAGAGGAAAAATTAAAAATAAACACCACTTTTCTTGTTAGTTGTTGGTACTTTAGGATTAAAACTACAAAGAGCGAAAGTATCTATTTTGTTTTAATGCAAGGTAATATTGCATGCAACATTTTTCTATATGTTACTTTGATTATAAAGTTGGAACGTAGGTACCTAGCTATAAATTGAATATATTCCTCGTGGGTATTTTATTTTTCACTTCATCTGGGATCAGAAGTAAACTTGGTATTTATGTCGTCATTTATTCGGTTTCAAATGAATCCATAGATGCTTTTAGTTGTATGAATTTTTTTCTTTTAACGGAAACCTCTACCTGATGATTTTAATTGGGTACGTGTACTTAGTAAACTTATTCTATTTCATGTTTAATTTTCCATTATAATAATTGAAACGACTCAGATCATCTAGCAAAATACGAATTGAACGTATGACAGAATTTACTCAGGTACATATTTGCTTTGTGATAATAATTCTATATAATGATTATGCCATGGCTGAAAAGTTTTTAGTTAATTATGTCAACATTAATTCCTAAGAACATATTAAACTTGAGGCGGTTTAACGAAAAGCACGTGAACTAATTACTTAATGTTGAAAAGTTACATTTGAGTGAATAATTAACCGAGCGGAGTTGGTTATTCTCATGTGTGACTTGTCTTTTTCATCGAATGTTAATTGTAGAATTTCTATCTCAATCATAGTTTGATAAATGATGAGTTTTGCTCTCGTAAAAGTTATAAAAGCCCAAAGTATCAAAGGTCTGCGAAGTGATTGCGTATTGTATAGTTGACAGTTATTGATTGTTAAACGTAAAGCATATTTTTAGCAATCAGTTTGCGTCGGCTTATTAACAAATCATGCATTTCGCCTACACAGGCGTGTTTTTTTTGATAATGTTGATTAAATTTTACCAAATTTATCACAAGAGTATGAACCGTGGTGACAAAAACAAATAATACTCGTATCTTCGGTGCGGCGGCTTTACCTTGTACGATGAATGAATGTACCAGCGAAAAACCCTAATTCACACCGCACGCTTTATAAAAGCTAAGTAAATTTCAGCCACATGCGTAGATGATATAGCTTCGCTGTAAAAGGATACATTCAAGTTCCAGCGAAACATATTGCTAGAATTTTTTCTCAATATTGCTTTAGAGAATGGTAGCAGAATTCTTTTCAAAATACCTCCATCGTAAGTTTATCTAGTATTCTACATTCGTCCAATCATTTGCATTATTGCTCTAGTTGAGAAAAAAAAATCATTCGAACAAAATCTAAATTTTTTTCACGGACGACAAAGTGTAATTAATTTTAAAAGGAAATCTAATTAATCCGAGAAAAAATATAATTAAAATTCGGCCTGAGATTTTAGCAATAATAATAATTTAATTAAAAGTTGAAAAGCAGCATTGTTTCGGCCAAAGTAAAAGGCTAATGAAAGATGCTCTTAAAATGTTTTAATTTGAATCTCACTCATAGCTCAATCAAAATTTATTCAGGTGATGAAAAACTTACTCAAGTTGTTTTGTTTGTTGATGTCTTTTATTTAGATTTTTTCCTTAGTCGACATTCCACCCTTAATAAAGTAATTGTTAAATTGCTAGAAATGCTTTTCTCAAATGCTACGTTTCGCCAGTGTATCGTTAATGTAAATCTAGAAAATTCTAAATTTTAAATGTGATCTCATTTTCTGCCCTTAATTTTATATTAAATAGGTATTATATCTTAATGTTCGTAGGATAGGCAATATAACTGTACACTAAACCACAAATTTTTCATTTTTAAACTACAATAATACTGGTGTGGTAGTCATTTGAAGGTAATGCTTATGAGCTAGCATGCAAATTACTTTCAAATTCCATATTATGTGTTTTAATTTACATTTTTCGTACATTCGATTCAATTAACTAAAAATTAAATATCCTACCATGACGAAACATTTTGCCTTAAATGAGCCTTCTGCATGAAAGCATTTTACACTGTTTAAAAGGCTTTTCTTATAAAAATAATCTAAAAATGAAGACTTTCCAAACTCCTAGTAAAAGTTTCGAATAGAATACATAGATTATTTTTCATAATTAACGTTTTTTCGAAAAATTATTAATTATGAAAATTAATTGTTTTTTGGAATTATGAATGGAGATATTTGATAAGAATATTTTTTCGTTTGGGCATAAATGCGAATCCATCCATTGATAATTTGATGTATTTTCTTCTGTATTTTGAGATGTTGAAGTAAAGAGCATAGCCTGCTTTAAAGTTTCTCAATTTTGCTAAAATTGCAATATATGATAGGTAGATATTTGAAGCAAGTCCAGAAATTATTTCTAAGTCCCTAGCTTATCTCAGATGAGGTTGTGAGTTCCGAAAATGACGTCATTTAGATTTAGTGAATTTGGTTCAAATACAAGTTAATGGTGTATTTCGGTGTCATTGATGATATATTTCAAAGAAAAAAATCGACTAGAATGGCACATTGTGAGGGGAGAGGAGGGCGAAAAAAATCGTGTTTTTTTGCACTTTAAAAGGTGGCGTACCAAAATATGGAATTCTAAAAAATATGAGGTTGTACATCTAGAGTAGGTACACAATATATATTTTTTTCAGAATTGCATCTCTGAATGGGGGTACCAAAATTGCCGTTGGAAAGCTAAAAATGTCCATTTGGCCTTGAAAAAGTGCTCGAAATGTATTTTTTAATTTCATAAATTACTCTGTACGGTGTACAGTCTTAAAAGTATTTTTGTTTGATTTTTTTGTTAAAAGCAATTTTATGACTGAATCTTAATCTAAAGTCTGTTGAAGAAAAAATGAGTCAGTTTGCTATTTTTTTAAAGCTCCCCTTCTTCGAGGGTCCACCTCTCTCCTTGAAAGTCCCTTATCTTCGTTCTTGAAGCTGCTTTTGAAAAATTTATCAAACAAAAGTTATAGATTGAGATCTTAGGAACAATTTTGATTATTACAAAAATTTCGATTAGACCCTTCCCTCCGCTTCAATTTTGCATAATAGGTATAAAAATCACCCTTGTAAACTATTTTTCTTATTTTTACGAGTATACATCAAAAATATACGGCATTCAACAGTATTCAAGGGAATAAAAGTCTTCTAGAATCTTGCGAGGAATGCATGTAGGTACTTAAGGTGCAGTATGTTTCACCCACTCAGCCCTCTCCCCTACCCCTTTTCTAAAAAATCCCCATCTCTGTTCCTAAAGGCCTTTTTGAAAATTTTTTGAAACAAAGTTACATATTGAGATGCTAGAAATAATGTCGGTTATTATAAAAATAAAAATTAACGGTTCTTCGACCTTTTTCATACTTTAATTTCGTTTTTAGTATTCTCTTAAGTGTTCCCTCATTTTTGGATCTTCAAATGTTCCAACCTCAATATCTCCTCAACTGTGCATTTTATCTGGAAGTTTATAAGAACTAAAGTTGTAGAAAATTGAATTTTCTGCAACTTTGATTCTTATAAATTTTTGTCTAAAGTGCATGGTTATCATGATATTGAAGCTCAAAAGTTCCTTTGAATTTTTTTCAGTCAGACAATTTTTTTTACACTGCTTCGGACTATTTCATGTGATCTGCTGTCAAAATAAACTTTGCCAATTACAAATCAAAGTTATAAAATTGCATATTAGAATCTCTTGAAGGGTTGCAATTATGTTTCAACTCGTTTAGGCAGTTTTAGTATGAATTACAGGGTGGGGGAATTGACCGGTTTTGGAACAAACGCTACGCTATCTATGTTACGTTGACTTAACGAACTTCACTACGCAACGTCGCAACCACATCTACGAGGGACAGACCGAGAGGAACAATGGTTCAGGTGTTTATTTTTTACTACTACTAATGGAGAACAAAATAGCAAGCTTAGAGCTACCGTGTTGCCACTTCTTGAAATTTTACACAAAAAATGAAACACGGGACCCTAGGGAACACTTAAAGGGCTATTTTCTACTTCTCTTGTAGAAATTGTATGAAGACGATTGAATTTATGGTTATGGGGTGGGGAGAGACAATGTAATATTATTTGTTCCTGATGTATGGATTCCTTGTACGATTCCGAGTTCAAAAAATTGTTACAAAATTGCAGGGGAGGGAGGAGTCCAATTGAAATTTTCATAATGAACAAAATTATTTCTAGGATTCAAATCCACAACTTTTACTTGAAATATTTTTCAAAAGTGGCCTCAGGAACGTCGATGAAACATTCTAGGAAAGGGGGTGGGGTGGAGGGATGAAGCATGTTGTACTTTAAGTACATGCACTCCTTGCATGATTTTAAATGACTTTTTTCCTTTTGAATGGTGTTGAATGTCGCTTATTTTCGATGTAAAATGAAAAAAATTGTTTTCAAGGATGACTTTCATACATATTATACAAAATTGGAGGGAAGAGGAGGGTCCAATCGAAAATTTTATAATAACTGAAATTATTCCTGAGATCTTAATCTATAACTTTTGTTTGGAAAATTTTTCAAAAATGGCTTTAGGAACGGAGATAGGAAACTTTCAGGAAAGAGGGTGTATCCTCAAAAAAGTGGAGCCTTAAAAAATGGCGTACCAGTCATTATTTTTCCTTATAGACTCTAGAATACGATTCAGTCATAAAATTACTTTCAACAAAAAAATTGAAAGGACACGTGATCAACGTTTAATCCCCTTCCCACCACGAGTTAGGGGTGAGATATCGAGCTAAGAATTTTGCCACCGAGGTTTTAGACCATAAGACCAACTTTCACTGGATACTTTCAAATTCGGTGCTCAAGATCAAATCACCCCTATAAACCCAGCTATGATCTCTAGAATTATATTTATTTTTACCCGTCGCGGCAGTTGCAATTTTATTACGGTACGATAATTTTGATTCTTGATTCAAATTATTTACCGAAATCAACCCCGTATTAATAAATACATCTATCCCTTTTTCAACTCGAACTTCCGGAGAAGACGTAATTTACAATGTTTTGGTTTTTGGTTTGCGCGACCATGAACTAAATACATGCTAAAACAATAAAGAACGAGGAAACGTATCCGAGTAAAAACTAAGTGTGATATGTATTTTGGTGAAATGAGAAAATATGGACGTATGCTTATAGTTTTTATTCTTTATTTATTGGCACGTGAAAATTATGTCGGTGAAATGTTACGAGTACATTTCGGATGTTTAGAGAATGTAAAATCGCGATTTCTTGGAAAACTAGCTACAGCTCGAATTCGGTGGCCATATGCAGGACATTCATTTCAGCTCTAGAATGTGGCCATTGAATTCATGAATGTTACATGTGTTGCCTATTTGAAAAAATCCTAGTTGAACGCATTTCATATTCTTCACGCGAAAACATTTCACGTTTTATTTCCTTCCATTGAATGTGCATGTACCTACAACGTATGAATTTTATATACGATTTTTATTCGCCAAGATCAATTTTTCAGCGGGATTTATAAACTGAAATAAAATCTTATGGGTTGTAGTAATTGTGACGTGAATAAATTCCCAAAATTTGATAACATTTTGAGATTTGAGAGAAGGAGCGATGCTGCCAATTTAAATTGAAATTAATGTTCTTCTTTTTTCGAATGAACGTATTTTAAGTAATACATTTTTTTTTCTGCCAATCTTCCCTGCTTAACCACCTCGTCAGTTGTGCTACTATGTCTTCTTTCCTTTTGGAAATTTTTACATTAACTTTTCCCTATGTTTCCCTTCCTGACGAGAAGTTCCGTCTTCAATCTTCCTTTGTTAAATTGGAATAACTGCTTATTTTGTTTTATTATTGTTTCTTAAATGGAAAATGAGAATTCGTATTCATTTCGAATTCAAATGAAAAAATTATTCGAAAAATATACAATAAAGATTTTTTCTTTCGCAGATGACGATGTGAGACGTCCATAAATCCATTAGACGCGATGCTGCGAGTAGACGATTGCGTTGTGTTGCGGCGGGTTTCGATGGGCGGCGGAGAAGAGAATCCGGAACCGCCGATTCCAACGCAAAGTTTAAACCGAAGGGCGAGTAGAAGTAAGTTTAGATAATATTTTGTGCTGTTTGATGTTGAATTTTGTAACATTATTTTGATCAATTTACAACCAACGAAGTACCCTGAAATTGAATCTTTGGAAGTTTTAGCGTGTTTTTGTATCTTTTCGAAATTTTAAAGTTGTACGAGCATCTTTTTTTTTCGAATACGTAGATTAGATAATTTTTTTGGGTTACAATTCATAAAATTATTCAGAACTAACATTTAACATCCTCGAATGTTGAAAATTTTTCATTTTTTTACATGTTAAATGATTTCATTTATCGTTGCTCGTTTGAAGGGTGAATAAATTTTTTAATTTATTAATTTTTTTCGTAGACTGGTTCATTATAACGAACAATACGTATCATTTTCAATTATTATACGGCCCATGAAAAACCCGACGAATGAAAATTCATAAAAAAGAAATGATAATTGTCGAATTTATTCCATTCCACGAACCATTTATCAAAGTTGGTATCGTTATGAAAATCTATAACAGAGAAAATTCCTTTTTTATCCCAGCATATACAATGTTGCCGCATATGAAATGAGAAAAGGAACACCACACGTCATTCATGTCGCGTAAACTCGTCTCCTCATTCCGTTTAGGGTAAAAAATTTGTATATCATTTTTCTTTTGTGCTTATAATTTGGACTATTCGTTTTTATGCGAGTTTCACTTTCGATGTAAGATGCTGGAATTTTCTTTGTATTGTTTTAAAAGCCTTTCAACGTACATAAACGAAGTAAGGCATATTTTATGTAGGCACTTCATTTGCGTACATTTCGTTGCCAGTGACAGTTTTCCCCCATGTAACATGTATCTTGTGGAAATTTTCGTTGGCTTTCTTATTATTAAAAAGTTTCCACAGTTTTTGGACAAACAAATGTTTCTGCGGGATGAAAGTAATATTTAATGAACGCACATTAATTAATTTTTTTCCAACGCCATTTTGTTAGTGCAATTTAACGCGTGGGTCTTATGCGCAAGTTTTCGAATAAAAAAAAACAAATTTGAAAATAAATGAGAAGAAATAAAATACCGAGTTTTCTTTTTCGAAGCATTCTAAGTTCGGGAGACGTTTGATGGCGAAAACGCGGTTAACAATATGAATTTTATATAACTACTTATCTACCTGCGGTTTTTTTTCGCTGGTGACATTGTATCAAAAGGTATTCGCGTTCTATTAAAAAAATTTTACGCTTTGTGCGTTGACTATTTTACGTAGGTATTTACTCCCAGTTTTTATTTAGTTGGATAAGGAATTTTTGTAGGGGTCATTATATCGTTAAAAAATGTTTTTTGTCTGATTTTTTTTTTATTGTTTTAACGAATTTCTGCGAGTCCCTAATTAAAAATCGTGTCGTAACAGACATTTTCTCATATTATATGTACTTTTAATTGTCAAATAGACGCTATTTTCGAACCTAGTATGTCCGATGACCTTGAAATGGATATACGTAAAGGTGTGTTATTATTTTTCGAATTTTCATCAGTCCCATGACCACTCCTCCCACTTAATATTATAAATTGGTTCTTAATATTCCAATTGGATCGTGAGGTGTAATTTTTCGATAATTAAATATAATGAAGTCATCAATTTGATGTTTCATACTCCATAATTCTATATGTTGAAATGAAATCTTGTTGAAGATGTGAGGATGAAGGGAAGTACTCGTAATTGGAAGTGTTTTCTATATAGCTGATATCAAATTCAGTGTTGATTTTTGAATTGGATGATAAGCATTTTTCTATGAATTGTAAAATTAAATATTTACAATAAAAATATAAAAATTGATTGCTGCAGACGAAATTTTCTTCAAAAAAGCTGTTTTTCTTTCTTTCAATAACGGTTGGCCCACGAAAAAGGTCTATGGTTTTGAAAATGAAAAATAAAACTTTGACTGCAAAAATCTCGAAAATTAAGCCTCTTAGAAAAAAACTAATCGCTCTTAGCAGAAAACGAATTTCAAGCTCTACAATGTTGATTCTCAGCATTTTTTTCATAGGACTTTTAGTTTGGCCAGAAAATTCATGTTTATGGGAAATTTAGCACATACACAAATTGGATGGCTTTGAAAATGAAAAAAATACCATAAACAGGATTTTTCTGACCAAACTAAGAATCCTATAAAAAAATGCTAACAAGGGAACCTTGTCAACTCGCCACCTCAACCCGAGCTGAAATTTGGCTCACTTGAAGAGCATGTCGCCCAGACCTCACAACCAAATTTTGAACTGCCGAAGTTGATTTTTCGATTTTTACCGAATTTTTGAAAATAGCGAAAATAGCGCACTGGTATATTAATTTTTGCAAATACGGTAAATTTTGAGATAAAATTTCGAAATTCGGTATGTATACTAAAGTCTACCTCCCGATTTGATTGAGACCATTTTCGAAGCAATCTGGAGCCTCCAGCGAAAATTGATTTTTCTCCAGCATTTTGCAATCGCTCCAGAAAGCGCTGTAATTAACTTCGGTGACTAAAAATTTAACCGTAGTGTTAGGGTGATATTATTAGTCGATTAGCATGATTGAATCAAAAATCCAAGGTGACGAAATAACACGTGTACTTTTTACAACACAAAAATTTCGAGTGTAAAAAAAATTCCAAAAAATTTCGATTCAACCGTGCTAATCGACTAATAATATTACCTTAACACCAGAATTAAATTTTTAGCCACCGAAGTTAATTACAGCGCTTTCTGAAGCGATTCCAAAATGCTGGAGAAAAGTCAACTTTTGCTGGAAGCTCCAGATCGCTTCGAAAATGATCTCAATTGAATTGGAGAGTCCACTTCAGCATGTAAGCTAATTTTCAGAATTATATTTCAACTTTTGCTATTTAAAAAAAAAAAATTGATAAACTAATGGACTATGTTCACTATTATCAAAAATTCTCCAAAAATCGAAAAATTAATTTCGGCAGCTCAAAATTTGGTTGTGAGGTCTGGGCGACATGCTCTTTAAGTGAGCCATATTTCAGCTCGATCGAAGTCGACGAGTGGACAAGGTTACCTTGTAAGAATCAAAATTGGAGAACTTGAAATTTCCTTTCTGCTGTAATCGATCAGTTTTTTTCCGAGAGGCTTGGTTTTTGAGATTTTTGCAGTCAATGTTTTTTTTTTCATTTTCAAAACTAGTGACGTCTTATGTGGGTCACCCTGTGACCCTGGTTTCTTTTGATGAGTTCCCAATAATAAATACATAGTATCATGGTACCTAATTATTTTCTCATACAGGGTGTTTCATTAGTAATGCTCAGCCTTCAAGCCAGTAATGCTGCTACCAATAGTACACGATTGTGCATAATTTTCTCAAATTATGCTTTATAACTCCTTTAATTTGCGAGTTGGACAAAATTTGTATACGACTTTTTTGATAGAACTTTTTATACTCCACAAAATAAGTTATTTGCATATTTTGTCTAAGTACAAAATTGAAGGACTTATAACCATTTGAAAAATAAATACTGATATATTGCTGCTTCAAATTTGAACTTGGACAAAATTTGAATACTCATAATTCATTTTACGAAGGTATCTCTTTCAGTATTGAGATTGGGCAGAAAATAGAACGCCTTTTTCGATTGGATTTCGAGATTGGCAAACATGCCTACACTTATATAGTTTGAATAGCGGAATCAGAGCTTTGAAGGGGTGTGCTACGACCAGAACACCGTGTATTATGGCCCTACTCATCAAATTAATACCATTTTTAGACTCAGCATGCTCAATAACCCTGAAATCGATATCCATGAAGGTGTGTTATCATTTTTTTGAATTTTCTCCCTCCCCTCTCTGCATCACCCAGTCATATTATCAACTAACTTGAAGAATAATCGATCTTGAGTTGAAATATTTGTGAATCAATTCATTATTTCGACGATTCTTTCTGTATGTGTTAATACGTAGATAATTTTTTTGTAGTGGGGAGCTTTAGGGGTGAGAAAGTGTGGGGGGGGGGGGTGGAAAATGATAAAATATCGTCATGTATATCGATTTCAAGGGTTTCGATATCGCTGATTTCAAATTCAATGGTAATTTTTGAGTTGCATGATGAATATCTAAATGTTATTAGATTGTATTGGGCAAAAACGCTTTCTGCTTAGATGAAACTCGAAAAAAATATTGCTAATTCATTTTTTTTTAATTTTCAGTCCCTTTACTCGCTTTGAAAACCCCTATTTCGAAGTTCATATAAAATTAAATTCCTATGTTCTTTTTTTTCAGTTTCAAACCTAAAAAATGAGCTGGTTCTGCACGAAGCTGTGATCAAAAACGACGTAGAGGCTGTTCGAGAAGTAATGAAAGAGCCTTTAGACGTTAATTCAAGAAATAACGTAAGTACCTAGACCTACCAACTCGAATAATATTTATTTCGAAAACATCCATCCTCATTCTTATAAAATAACGTTATTTTGGGCAATAAAGGAAAAAGTGCCTGCCTATAAATGCTATCAAATGATTTTTTCTCTATTTACTTATCTCATTTTCCGCCGAAATTCACGTCAGCGTTATAGAGATTGTAAAATGTAAACATTAAATGAGCATCGCGTATATCTAAATTTGTTGTTTTAAAACATGAATTTTTCTCGTTTCGGCGCGACCATAATTGTCAAGTATTTTCGTGATTTTGAAATGTGTATTATCTGTTGTATGGTAATTTTCATTCATCATTGCACCCTTTATTTACATTATTTATCGTATTTTTGCGATAGGTACGTGTCTGGAATTTAGTTTCGTGAAATAGGCTAATGCATGGCGATGGTGTAGTAATAAAACATCACGTCGTTGTGAGAAAAAAATTTTAATTTAGTTAGCCATGTGCTGCGATATTTTTAAAATTTCCTGGATTTTCCACGTTGGTCCATTTTTGCCAAAATTCCGATGAAATATTAAGCGCAGCAAAGCTGAAGGATTTTTAATGGAATTTTTTCATTTCGTTTTTTAAAATAACCTCGTTGAATAGGTAAACACTTGAATTCTTCCATTTCTTTATAATTAGCTATAGGTAAACTCTGAAAAACTCGTGTCTCGATGACCCATCTTATTTATATTAAGTCGCTCAGCGTGTTACGACGGGGTAAAATTATCTTTAATTCAATGATTCGAAGATATGAAAAGAGCCTAATTATCGAGTTAACGATATCGTCATCTTAGTTTAGTTGCTTATAGAAAAGATTTTGATTCGAAGTATGTTTCAAAAAATTATACAATTGTTCCTCATGGTTGTTTTTTTCGATTGAAAAAGTCACCCTAAATTTAATTACTTCTGAAGCTATAATTCGGCTTTAAAAAAGCTTTTATTTAATCCGTTTGCTTAATTCTTTCAATTTGTACTTTCGTCGAAATGTTTTTTCAAAATTAAACGTTTTGTTGAAGCTACAATTGTGCGAATTACTTCATAGAATTAGTGGGGAAAAACACAACATCCTTTCATGCATTTTATTCTACTTGTTCCAAGCATAGAAAAAAAGGAAGCTTGAAAGTAACAAATGCAGTTTAAAAACTGTCAGTGAATAATTAATATTTTTCAAGTTTTGGTCGAGTTTTGTAATTAATGAAGCTAGTGTGGTTTTGATGTTTTAAATCATATGAGAAAGATTACCGCACCGAGCACACGTTAATTTTCACGTTTGGCGAAAATTTTTTTTTTTCATGACACGAACTAGGGTATTTTTTTATTCGAAACAATATACTTCGCAAACAAATATCAGCAGTAATACATACACGCGATAAGAGACTTGAAAAGACTACTGAGTGGCTTCAACAACAATACTTTTTTCGCCAAGATAACACACGAAATATAAATTCAAAATGTGGCGGAAAAAACGCTCTCGTAGTGTCGATACGTCGTCGGAAAAATGATGAATTTTCAAAATACAACAAAAGCTTGGGAAAAGAGTGATGAATGATATGGTTGAAGGACTGAAGGAAATTTTTTTTTCGTCTATATAATAACTCTCTTAGATAAATTCAGCGGTCCTCTCGGCGGGGGAAGTCGAAAAATGACATGTTCAATGGAACATATCGACGATATGTAAGCTTCTTAATTTTTTAAATTGAAAAATTATTACTGCCGTCGTAACATCTCTATTGGGATAATATCTGTGGGTACGTGGAACGAGGATCCGTGAAAAGTGGGAATTTATCGACTCGATAGAAACGGTTTTTAAAATGTCTTTTTTTTTGGACGGGCCCGTTGTCGACGAATTGATCCTGTTTGGAAATTTATATTCTTTTGTTGAATTGTATTTATTTCGTATGGATGTTCGTTTGACGTAGGGTGACTTGTTATTTGTCCAGCTTATAGGAATCGACGTTTTTTATGGGTGATTTGAGGATAGTTTTTTCTATTTTGCCAGGTGTTCTCTAAGGTGTAAAATTTTTTGATACGGATGAATATGTCGTTTATGTCTAATATTGAAAGGTCAAATGATATTTCAAAAAATTCAATTTAAAGATAATTATTTTTACCTATCAATAAAGAGAGTGCTTAATAGTTTCTTAACGAGGTGAACAAATTTTAATTCGATGGTTTTTTGTCCAACATCAAAATCGAAGGGGTTACGAATGTATGTTGAATTATAACGATTTAATCGCGGAAATGATTAATACTATAAAAATTGGAAAAATTTTGCTATCATGATTTTTTGTCTAATTTCAAAATTGAAGGAACTACTAAAGTATGTTGAAACAAAAAAATATGGAAAAATTTAATCATGAAAATGAATACTTAGTACTTTTAAAATTGGATAAATTTTATTTTAATAATGTTTTGTCTTACGATAAAATTAAAGGAGCTATGCGTAATTTAGATTAAAATAACGTGCAGGAATTTTGAATTTTTGAGCACCTGTACTTACTTTAAATGTTTATAGTTCCTTCCACTTTGATGTTAGGCAACAAAATAATCATAAAAAGTTTATTCAGTTCTTATAATGTGGAGGAAATTAAAATCAAAAAAGCAGTAAACTGAGAAAAAATTGATGGAAATGGTTTTTTTAGTTCATTGCATGGAGAAAGGTGTCCTTTCTAAAAATTCGCTGGAATCCGCTCATCTCCGAACCCTTTTTGAAGCATTTTGTGGCGCCCCAGCCCCCTCTCTTTTCAAATGAGTTGCGTTAAGATCATCAACATTTCACGCCAAATACAATTCTCCCATTAACAATATACCGATCGAATTAAAAAAAATAAAAACGACTTTTTCAGAAGCTTTTCATCAGCTCTAAGGGAGAAGGAGGTGGAGCTAAAATCACTAAAATACGCCAACTCCTCAACTGAAAGGGAATCAATGAGAAGTAGTGAGGGTGAGCGAGGAGGAAGGGAAGGAGGAAATGATTCATTTGACGACCTTATGTTATTTCAACTTGAAAAGTAGGTAGGTATTTGTTTTTATGAAATTCAGATAAACTTCTGTAAAAATTCGTTCTTACTTTTTTGCTTGAACACTTTATTTCTGAAAAATACCATTATAAAATAAACTCTCAACATCGCAATCAAATATATTAAATATAGATGAAATTCCAAACATTTTCGCACAAAAAAAAATTTTCCAAGTTGAAAATTGAATTTTTGGCAGGGGTTCAAAAAATGCGAAATTTTTAAAATTATATGATTTATTTTTTCTAAAAATGGAATGTTTTTCTTCACTTTTTTTATCCAAACGTCAGAATTTAATTTTTGGCAGGGGTTTGAAAAATGAGGGATTTTCCAAAGCAATGCTTTTTCCAAAATTTGTTGACATTAATTTTTTTAATAATTTTTTTTTAAAACTTTATTGCTGAAAAAAAATTCAAATTGAAAATTTTTTGACAGGGGTTCTAAAAGTGTGGGATTTTCTAAAGTGAAGCATTTTCCAAAATTTGTCAAAATTAATTTTTTTAACAATTTTTTTCACATTTTCTTGTTTAAAAAAATTTAAATTGAATATTTATTTTAGCAGGGGTAGAAAAAATACAGAATTTTTCAAGTTGAGTTTGTTCTTTGCTGCGTGCGAGAACATCGAATAATTATTTGCCCCGATTGCTCGAAAAAAGTGTTAGAAATTAGTGTTAAATTTTGAATTACTTATAAGAAACATTGAAAAATTAATTATCGACAAATTTTTAAAAAATAAACTTGAAAAATTCCGTATTTTTCAAACCTCTGCCAAAATCAATTTTCAATTTGAATTTTTCTAACAAGAAAGTGTGAAAAAAATGACTAAAAAAAATAAATGTCAACAAATTTTGGAAAATGCATTAATTTAGAAAATCCCACATTTTTTGAACTCCGGCCAAAAATTCAATTTTGAAGTTTAGATAAAAAAAATTAAGAAAATACTAACAGTGAAAAACGTTGAAAAAAAGGACAATCCCATGTTAAACTTTGAGGCTTGTGGAATCCGGTGTAGCTATAGAAAATGTCTCAATCGCTGCCTTGGGGTTGGAAACTTCGCTAATCTCTCATTCGACGTGGAATATTCGATGTATATCAACATTTATTGACCTATTTTCTCTACTTCAACCAATATTTTTCGAATAATGGGGCAAAAGCCGAATTTGAGGGAGCTAAAATTCATAATGGAGGGAACGCACACTCCGAACGAGGCCGGACACCTCAGATCTTTATTTAGTGCAAAAAAATAGACCTTTATGCCAAAATTCAGCTTGCTTGCTCTTTTGAATCATGAACCCCTTTTTTCTAATAATTCTCCTGGATTGCTATTGATTTCCTCGGTAATTTTTTAGATTTTTTTCCAATGTACAGCTTTTAGCTCTGGCCTTTCGATTTTGAAGTTGAGCAAAAAATCATTGAGAGGAAATTTATTCAATTTTTAGTACACAATCTTATCCAGCTTCATTCAATTTTTTTGAAAGGGGGTTCCCCCTCTGATTTTAGAGATAGACAACATGCTCTTACGAGTGGAACGTTTTTGTTAATAGTAGGTACTAGGGGGCTTCGGCCCCCCGCCGCTTCGCGGCTCAACCCCCCGGCGGTTCGCTTCGCGCCTCCTCGTTCCTCGGGCTTCGCCCTCGGAACTCGCTTTTTGGGGGCTTCGCCCCCAAACCCCC
>FIZU01027787.1:0-14785 GCA_900064475.1 Pseudococcus longispinus
CCCCCCCATCAATAAAAATCGCCGTTTTTGTACTACTTCATCCTCAGTTCACCTACTATGAAGTAAAAATCACTGGGGTTGCGGATATTTCATTGGTTTTGCCCTAACACTTGATGCATCTGTTGATTCAAAATCTTGTTCGAATCGAATTACAACTACTAAATGTTTTAATCGAGAACGATCTGTAGAACTATCAATAAGAGAGAAAATTTACAATTTCTCGCAACATTGAAAACTTCCTCTTGGCCAACTTTATCAACAACATTTTGAATTATCGCTGTCGTTTTTGTTCGATTACATGAAATTCGTTTCAGTACTTCTGAATTATCATCAATAGTTCTTAAATACTCGCAGAAATGATCCGCCGTAGCTATTGGAATATTATGTTCAACGAAAAGCATAGCCAACCGTATTTCAGCTCTCTTTAACTTTTTCAGTGAATCAGTGATAGTTCTGGATCTATTTCCTTCTTTAAGTAACTCTGGGAGGGTAAGTGTTTAGTTCATTTTTATTTCGTTATTTGAATGACTAATACGAAGTTTCCAAAAAAATTGTCTATCTATATTATCAGCGGAGTTTTGACGTTTTGAAACATCTACCAGATCTAATGCATAATTTTGCCTCTCCAAATCCTGAAGTCAGCAAACATGCATGAACTTATGTAGATTGGGTAGCTGCATCTCTGGTTTGAAGGCGGTGCACTACTACTGGTACACCCTGTACGAGCTCAGTACATGATCATTCAGGAGGAACGTCGAATTCTCCTGGTTATTTAGTTCTCGGGTACATCCCGAAAATGGAAAAAATTTAGGTACATCAAGAATGACAATTCTTTTTCCTTGGCCCAAAATAGTGCCATATCCTAGTCTATTGTTTTCAATAACAAATTGAAGAGGACTTATGACAGAATCACTGATTTAATAAATGAAAATGACTGATTGAATCCGTGTTTTTCACTGATTTTACAACGATCAATTGATTTTGTCTATTTTGCCAGTAAAATTTCGGAAAATAACTTATTGGCCAATGACTATCCATTAATTTAAGTGAAGTAACATACTCTTGAGTGAAAATGAACTGACCAATGTTAACGATTCTGGTATTGGTCAATTTTTGGCTTCGAAGTACACGATGTTTATCAAATCTACAAAACTGCACCTTGCAGTGCAAACTTTGGTAAATTACTCACCCGAGTCAATCTAAGTACAGAAGCTGATAGAAAACTGCAAATTTAAGGTGAGTATGAAGAAAGAAAGTGAGCAAGATGCGACACACAAAAGAGCATCACCACCCTGTACAGACAACTGAGAGGTATAGAGAAAAATGAAAGCGAAAAGGGTTCGAGGAGGGGAAAAACGCTCCGTCGCAGCGTAGATAGGTACGTTAAGAAAATTCGCGACGTTCTCTCCGGTTCTTCTATATCGAATTATCTAATAAGTTTACTCTACGTGCTCGGAAAGCTTCAATGTATCGTCGGTAAGTTTATTTAGTCCGCGATCCCCGGCCACCTTGGCGTCGACGACACGACGCTTCTGCCTCGTCTGATTTTCTATCGCTGTTTTCTTCTTTTTTTTTATCGTTGCACGACGACGTATAAGCGCGTACGCGCGATAAAGGTCGGAGGACGAGGAGACGTCGAACGGCGGAAATTTTTGAGAAAATGTCTTTTGAAAAGAGGCGCGACACCGGAGACGAAGGGCGAGGATCGGTGACGGTGAACGAGAGCGAGAGGTTGACCTCGATATTTGGGCTAAAGTATTAAATTGTAATCCAGCGCGCCGCCGGTATTTGGCGAAAGAATTTATCACATTTTCATAATGTACAAAGTTTTATGGAAAATATTACCTTGCTCGGTGACGCCGCCGTATCCTTGCCCCCTCGCGCTTTTTTTTGTGTTACTCCGGTAGGGAAGTTTATATAAGAGTGCTTGCTCCATTATTGAGCCGGCGTTGTTATGAATATTAACGTGATTTATGGGCGTATAAAAAGTTTATAAAAAAATCAACTTTCGTGGTAGTTTTTTTTTTCATAAATTAGCTGCGCGTAGTAGACGTATTAAAAAAAAGTGTTCTCTGGTGGTCTTCGGTTGTTGGAGGAAGCAGGGCTGAGGGTGGTGGTGAGTTTTACGAGCGTGTTAGATTATTATTCGATGGTGTATCGGAAGAGGAAGAGCAGACGGAGGCGAAAAATTACGCGTTCGCGAGACACATTAACGAGCGCCGCGGCGCTGCGCGGCGAAGAGCTCGTGTGACGCGAATATTACGTAACGATTATAAATCGCCGGCTCGTTGAATGCGCCGAGGAGACGGGATGAGTAAAAGTATTAAAAAGTACGCCCCGAGTAAATTACCTATTAATGTTAATGTGTCGTCGTAAACGATTCGCAATACCCTCGGAGGTGCGTTTAAGTAGCATCGATGGCGGCGAAATGGCTGTGGGAGAGTGAGGAAAGCGGAGATTTGGGCGAAAGTGTTGGGTTCTTGAAGCCAGATGAAATGAATAGGATTGGAAAGAGGGTGATGATGGGGTTGTTGGAGTAATTTTGAATTTTCAGTTTTGTGAATTGCTATGTTTACGATGAGTAGCCCTAGTTGAAGGAGAAATCCTCTTGGAATTCCATCTTCTGAAAACACCTTGATTATGATTAAATTTTGAATTTTGTTTTTCGATACTATTCATTCGATTGAAATTATTTGAATTAAAAAAAAATTGAAATTTCAGTTTTAAATGATGTTTTTTGATTAATCTTTTAATTGAAATAACAGTTTTTATTCAAAATTATATGTACTTGAAATCAATTTTTTTCTCGCCAAACCTGTGTTCCTCTGAATCAGTTGAATTATAGGTGGAGGGAAGGGGGGTAAAGGGACGTCGACCCCATTTACACCAGAAATGTTGGAAAAAGTAATGAAATTTCAGATTTTTAATGTTTTTTTTTTTAAATTTCCACCCTTGCTTCGCTCGGGTTCGGACTAAATAAATACAATCATCTATTTTGACAAAATAATGAATATCTTTCGAAGCTGACATAAAATTACTTTTTTCCTTACACTCCCGCCCCCTCACAAAAGCACCCCATCAATATTTTTGCATCGTAGTCATTTTTTAGCAGAGAGAGAATTTCATAGTCTTAAGATTCATCGTTACATTCTTCTGCCACGTTGTCATCAGCCTCCCACCATTGAACAGAAGCTTGAAGTCCAATAACTTTCTCCACGATTTTACTATCGGTAACGGTTTAACATCATTCCACGATTCACTGGCCCAATGAACCACGTCCAATAATCCACCACTTCAATCTTCTGAACTAAACCTTCGTTCTCTTCCATTGAAATCGAATTCCGGAATTTTTGCCGATGACTGATGGAGGTGACCCCAAGAAACCGAAATACCACAATTTTTGATCTCGTACCAAAATTTTCCAAGTCAAACTGCGAAAATTTTCAAATATTGGAAGTAGGAGACCAATCAGTTCAATTCGTTCAAAATTTGAAAGTTTTTTCAATCTTTGACATTTTATTCTCCAAAAAAAACTTTGGAGTCCAACTTCTATCATATTGATGGTTTTATCAAATTTAAAAAAAAAACAAAATAGTTTTTATCACACATCATATGCCTACTCAAATCGTTCTGAAAAATTATACCTACTCTTTGAGCCACTCGCAACACTCTAAATTTTTCAAAATCCCAATTCTTTATTCGATAAACATTCACATACCAGCAATTTAATCAATCTGCGAAACTTTTTCCTTTTTCTGCATCCCACTAGAGCTGTATTCTTCACGAAAAACTTGAAATTTCTCTCTATAGAAATCGCCTCACCCTTCTGCTTTAAAAATATTAACCCATTTTTCATTCAGAACTTCATCTAACCAAAAAAAAAAAAAAAACAAATTCGACAAATTACACTTTTCATCAAACTCGACTTTCCTCGTTATTCGCAATGACCACCAAACGACACTACACTTGTGGTTGGCCACAGTGCGTCGAAAACTTGGCGTAAATTTTCCAATCAGCATTTGCTCCAGTTTCGTGGCGAACAATAGAAAAACACATGCTGAGCCGAGCTAACAAAATGGAAAATATTTTCCAGACAAACGTGAAATATGAAAAAGTTGGACGAGCAGAAAAAATATACGTACGTAAAAGTACCATACACTTCGAATAGATATACGTACTACAAGATACACATACCAACGGAGTCATTTATTGAAAAACTACGCGTTCGCAAAATCCACTCATTCCTAATCCGGTCGTAATTTTTATTTCACCGTTATATAGGGTATTTCATCCCAATACCTACCTACTATACTTTCTCGAGATCCTAACTTCTTATACCATACATACGAATCGTTCAATATACCGAGCTATAGTTCAAAAGAAGTATATACCCACGTAAAGCTCCCCTTCGCTTCCCCTCCACGTCGGAGTCTATTTACTTGGCAAAGAGTAACTTTTAATTTCATCAATTTTAACACAACACGGCCCAAAGTTTAAATCAATTTTTTCCCTTCTGCCGATATATCAAACATCTCTCGCCAGGTCGTGTTTTTCGTTTTCACTCGCCTCTCCCTTGCCCTTCTGCTCAAAATACCATCGAATTTTTACGTCGCCATGCGCCACCTCCCCAAAAACCTTATACACGATGACGTACCACTTCTACGAAACGCATCGACGAGTTATGTAACTTTTTTCCCCATTATTAAAATTTCGCCCGCGCTGCACCGAAAACCGCGAGGGGGTGTCGGTTTCTTATACAAACCTCACTGCCTCAGCATCATTCTAAATCTTCCTCTCGGCACCCTTCCTAGCACCTTTGGCTTCGTTCTGCCACAATATCAAGGTAAAATATAAGCTTTCTCGTATACGCGCCTACAACCGCAACTATCTAAAAACCGCCACCACTCCTCATCCTTTCTGCTTTTTCGAGCCTTCTCGCCCTTTCAAATTAAATATCTGGTACAAAAAATAATCTCTTGTCTTCGTTCTTACGTTGCTCTTGTCGGGATGGCATTCTACCAGACGAAGACGACCTGTAACTCAATTCGTGGTATGATGTAATGTTTTCACAGGGTGACACAGATATTGTGGTTTTGTTCTTTGTTGAAGCTTACGCCGTAACCAGAGCCATTTGATAAGACGTATAAATTGTAAAGTTACACTCAGTTGAGGTATTTCGTCAAGCAACCTACTTCATGTCTCAGTTCGTTCTGTGCTCGGCAAAAATGCACTTTTTCTTGCTCTTGTCCTTTCCAATAGCTCGCCAACGGCTCTAGTTCTCTCCTCAAATTGTACTACACCAAGAACGAAAACGCCGGATGGGTAAAAGACGTAACCAAAACGTTTGTACGAGACTCGTTTTCTAGCTCGCACACACGTTCAACCATCTATAGGCAAAGGCAAGACAAACGTTTCTGCGGTATTCTAAATTAATGATTGTTATCGCGTTTAGACGTAAACGTAGCTGTAGGTGTTCACTTAGTCACGAAGTTAGTATCCCCCTTTCCCATCATTATTCTATCTATAGTACGTATAGAGTTATTTATTTATCACCAAAGTGTACTTGGCTTACAGTCACAAACCTCGATTCATTTTTCCTACCTGGATTCTACCCTCAAGATTCGAGTGTTCGATGGAAACGGTAGGAGTAAGCAGTCAAAGAGAACGTGGTTTATCGTTTGAATATTTTGAAAAAACATCGTCAAAAGATTTCAAAAGCTGGGTATTTGTTTTCAAAAATTGATACTCATATGACGGGAATTATCTATGTACCAGTTAAAGTAATATAGAAATAACAAGTAGACCGACTCGGATATTTCACCCACATGCAATAGCTATTACGATCTCAATTACACAAACTGGCAATTACAGCGCTAGCGTAGCGGCTTACTGGGCTATCCCCATTTACCACTACGTAATTGAACATTGTTTCTTTTGTTTGGAAGGATTATTAACCAAATTTTATTATCGTTATTTTTTTTTCTGTTTCTTGTACACTTGAAATACATTGGATAAAAACTAAAATATGTCAGAAATATTAAAATAATTGAGATAAAGTCAAAGGCAGTGAGAATTCAGATATGTATTTTCTGTATAAAATGTCTAAGTATCTAGTATTTTGTTATAATTTCCCTGAAAAAAATAACATTACTTTTTAATTACAAAATGGAGAGCGCATACCACATCTTTATCTGTTAGTTTTCGATCTTTCCGGGGTATTTTGCGTTCCCATATCTCACATTCTTTTTCATCCTAAATTAAATCACAATATTAATTCATATTTTGCTCTTTAATCGATTACTTTAAACATTAGAGACAAACTTACTTTTGAAATAGAAAAAATTGACGGGTTTCGCTTTCCTTCGGATTTATTTTGTTTTATAGTACTTAGGTACCCGGTGGTACCACCCTGGTATGAAACAAGTCGGCATTTTTTCAAGAATTTGAAGAATTAATTATGAATTAAACTGCACAATCTCCACAAAATTCACAAATTCATATTAATTTACAAGTAATGGTGATAAGAAATACCAGTAAAATGCAACAGTGGCGCATATGCGCGGATATCAGAGAAAACATGATCGGCATAGGTTTACCTGCATCCCCCCGCTAGATGAGTCGGTCTACTTGTTATATTCTATATTATTACTTTAGTACCAATATACAGGCCAACAACAGGGAAGAACCAGAGTTGACATTACTAGGAAAGAAGAGCTAATCGTGAAAATTGTTGAAAATATCTTTGACGTTGTCATAGGAATTGGCGAAAATATCGTCAAAAATTGTTGAAATTTTGCACAAAACTCATTTAAAACGCAAAAAAATATGAAAAAGTCACGAAAATCGTCGAAAAGGTTGTCAAAACTGTTGAAATATTGATAAAAAATAGTGAAAATATCGTACATAGAAATGATCGAAAAATCATAGAAACTGTCGAAAATCGGGTAAAACTTGTTAAGATCTAAATAAAAATCATTTGAAATATTAAAAAAGTTATTGAAAAATTATGAAAATCTTTTCAACGTTTTTATGATATTTCAAACAACTGTCATAAATTTTTGATCATTTTTACAATATTTTTGCTAATTTTCTTGGAAATTTTCAATGTTCTTCAGGGATTGTCATAAGATAGTCTCAGAAATTTTCTAAATCCAAAATTCCCATTCAATTTGTAAAATTTTGTGAAACGGAAGGTCGTAACTTGCGCGTATTTTCCAATTCGAACCTAATTTTTTGGACTAAAAAGAATTTTTTCAATCTGACCTGAACCATCAACACCTGTAGGTGCAGAGACGATGCGAAGTGTGACTTGTTTTTCGAATAATAACAATAAGGTTAATTTTGAATAAAAACCTATCACCACCTCAGATACAAAACGCTACTTCAAGAAGGGCATTAGAAAATAACGAAGTAATTCATTCTAGTTGGAGTATCTCAGTGGACTGGGTATCCACATTCCACATGTGCACAAATTGTATTGGAAAAAAATTCATAAATCATTTACAGTGTTTGAAAAGAGGAAACTGCAACGTTTGCATTAGTTATTCAATGAAGAACTTTTGTTGAGAGAGAGAAAAAAACAGAAGAAAAACTCGAACATCTATTACATAATGTCTATCAAAATTCTGAAATTAAATTTCTTGACTTTTGGTAAATTTACAGTTTTTATCTTCACCCCTGCCCCTCGTATCATCACAAATTAAGAAAAGTTTCGACAGAAATGGTTAAGAATGTTTAGCTGATTCCAACGTACTATTCAATTTTTTACAAGCGTCATTTCGTTGATAGTCATACGGTTCCTCGGTTGTCTTCGTAAATCCACTTCCGTCAGAAGCTCACGGAAATGAACCGCATTCCCACATTTGCTTTTTTAGGTAAGGTAAAAAGACAAATGTCACAGTAAGAAAAAAAACCATTCGAAATATCTCGACGGAAAATACACTCTTCAAAAATCACATCACATGTTTTTTACTGTATCGCATCGGACCTTCTTCTCAACATCCTCCAAACGAAACAATCAATCTACAAAACAGATTAATCCATTCGAAAATGAAAAAAAATCAACGTCATCGACAAACCAGACAAGACATCCTTATCTGCTTTCTGTCAAGCAGATATCGAGGTACCACAGGGTAAGCCTCGGCAATCAATATTCTGTTATTTCAATCGGGTGCTGCTCAAAGCAAATTACTCTCTGCAATTACCGGAGACTATACAAGTACATGGTACTGTACTATGTGATACGCTGTGTGCAAATCGAATTATACAATTAACCGTACCTATACATCAGCTTACACAATCGTCTACCCTTTTGCCATGCCAACCCGTTCCTCACTTCGTTTTCCAGGCCGCTCTTTTGCAGCTTCCAAGTTTCGAATATAATTAATGATACGTTCGTCGCCGCACCATGCCACGAGGTCCCTGACCGAACTTAGTAAAAAGTGGTACTCGTATTACGCTACCGCCGTAAATTCGCGACCTACGTGTATGCAACTGTATTATCGCGCAGCATTTACCAATAATAACGATATTCGTGCATTTGTAACTAGTTCCGCTTATACGCTGTTCGTAGTACAATTGACGTTAATTAGCGAATGGTGTGTAATTTTTTGCTACTGTCGTCGTCGTCGTTGCCCTCGTCACCGAGGAGTTGAAATAAACGCGAATCTAATTATTTATGTATGTCGATCGCATTACCGTGTGTTTTTTGAAAAAATTGTGTTAACAATACCTCCTTTTATTACTCTGATGCTTCGATGACAATCACTGAAAATACAGTGTAGGATTGGGTAGATTTTTTTGGTTCAACTCGTCAGCTGATTTCTAACTGCTTCTACATTTGAGAATAGTTGTCAGAAAATGCAGCGCAGCATGATTGCATTTTCATGTCGCATTTCGTACATTCTTTGAGCTCGAACGATGTCGATGACTGGAAAAATGAAACTGAACATACCCTGAAACTTACACAGGGCGTTCTGGTAGCAATGCATCGCCTTCAAACCAGAGATGCAGCTACCCTAACTACATAAGTTAATATGCATGTTTATCGACGCCAGGATTTCAAGAGGCAGTTCGTTATTTTGAACAGTTGAAAAGAGTGTAGCAGTAATTTGGGAGGTGGAGGTCAAATATCCTATTTACGAAATCCGCCTCCTAAAATTTGTGCATGCCTTCAGTTCTTGAAAACATCCAAGAATTCTGGAACCCACAGACCATTTCTGAAAGAGGAATTCGTTTACAAAATCGACGTTGTCAAAACATCTGGTTCACACATTCGTGAGAACTGCGTTTTTTTAAATTTCAATACTTTTTCTCAGTACTTATATCACAAATGGAAAATCAAAACATCTACATTCGTAGATATTTGAAAAATTAGTTCGTAGAATTTAGAGATAAAATATTATCCGCGTATCTCTCCTTCTTTCAAGACATTTTTTCTATCCTGTTAAAGCCGGAAAAACAACTTGTACTTTTTTCAGCTTCCTTTTGTTGTCTTCGTTCAGGAAACTCGTCGAAAAAACTGCCACTATGTTCGAATCTCTGTTTCGTTTCGTAGGAAATACGTATTTAATGTAAAGCGTATAATAATTATATGCATGCCGCTCGAAATGTACGACCACACATTTTTTTTCTTGTACATTTTTCTGGTTAATATTCTGGTAGCATTGAGTGAAAAAATGGGTTCACCGTGATTTTACTTTTTAGATAACTTTTAGTATTTCAAGTTCTAGTGGATACACTTTTTTAGAACATATTTGGCCTTTTTTGAGCGTATTTTTCGTAACCTCGCTGATAACATAGCCTGCTCAATCTTCGATAGAATTAAAATTGTCATAGATCTGATAGATCTCTTTTTTAGCATTGGATTGCTACGACCAAATCCCTGAAGATGACTTTTGTACATTTTGTCAGACTGAACTTGGAAAATTTCATAGACTTCATTGACTTTAAGACGTTTTGTCAGGCTATTTTAGACTTCCTGGATTTGGAAAATTTCAGTGGTCACGCTGACTTTTTTACAGTGAGCATGTTTCGACGTTTTGTTCTACCCTTCAATCACATCTTGTACAATACCCTGTTCTTTTAGAAAAAGATTTGGTATAACTACAGGAATCTTATGTTGGATACCTATGAAACGATGCGATCCGACACGACATCACGCCTTAGACTAAGATCTGGGCAATGAGGATGGGGTAGTGATAGTTTGATACGAACGAAAAAATGTATTATAACGTTAATACATAGGATAGCAGATCACTCGGTATAGCATGAGTTTTTGAGTCTACGCTGCGTAACGAATACAGACTTAACGCGACATTATACTATACACGAATAATTTTACAAAAAGGGTGTATTGTATGCTGATACTCGTATCTCGTAGTATAAGAAGTGAGTAAGTACATGTCTATATGTATACGAGTGTAGTATACGCGGTTATTAAACCAAGCACGCAGCAAAGCACCCCCAACTGATTTAATGGGGTGAACTGTATGCGAAGCGACTTTATTGTGCCAAAGTCGTCGTTGACGGAGGAGCCGGCGGCAGCGACGCCAGCGACCAATGCAAAGAGCCACAGCACACGATTCTGTGTGATCTATGAACACAATTTAGTGCGCTGAAAAGTTATCCTATTTCGTACGAGTGAAACGTTGGTGCTTGGTGGTAGTTTTGAGAAAGTTTTCGTGATTTTTTTTTCTCTCTCTTCTCCTTTCGTGACCCTTTTTTCCTTTTATTTCCTCGGTTGTCGTTGCTGATGCGTTGGCTGGGTGGGTTATGCTGCGTCGTATCGATTAAGTGGTCGGTATTTCGATCTTGAAAATGGAAATGGATCATTGATAGGAAATGATTGTAAGAATTGGAACGGAAGACGGAAGTGTTGGCAAGTTCGTTTTGCAATTGAGTAGTGGTCTGAGGGTATATTTTGAGTGCATTGTTTGGTTATTTATTATCTCGTTGTGTTGTATTCTCGAATTGTGATTTATTTCGATTGGTCATCGTTATGAATATTTTTGAGAAATCCGACTGATTTTTCATATTTAGGACCACTTTCAAGGAAATTGGGTTCAAGGGCCGATTTCACTATCTTATCAGGTAAGGCCCTTTCACACATTTTGGACTTGAAAAATTTCAAGAAAGTTCAAATCAGACATTTATGAGAAAGTTTTTTATCTAACGCTGACTTTTAGACATTTTGTCAAATTTTTTTACATTTGAAAATTTTTTCAGATTTTTACTGATTTTTTGTACTTGGAATTGGATTTTCAAAACTTTTCAAAAAAATTCCATTACGAATTCACTCACAAAAATCGGTTACGCTGACTTTTAGATGTTTTGTATGACTTTTTTGGACTTGGATAATTCTTCAGTGACTTTTTGAAGTTGGAAAATTTCGAGAAAATTTCAAATACGTATTACGATTTTATGGACTTGAAAAATTCAATGAGCAATAGCATATCTTATGTTTTATAGTTTCATGGGTAGTATGGAAATGGCGAGGACTTTTTTTTTCATTTTCAAAACCATTGACTTTGTACGTTCCCCATAAACATTGATTTTGTGATGGTGCGAGCGATCAGTCTGCTGAATTTTGTTGGCTTCAAAGGTACTCTGCAAGAAAGATATGTACTTACTGTTTCGATGAAGCTATACTTTGCTACCTCGGGTCGACATTGTGGGGAAAACTCGATCCATCGGAATCGAATTTATCGAACTTGAAATTTATTTTTCGTTTTAGAGCGATTGCTCTTTTTTCTAGGATGATTATTTTTTTTACAATTTTGCTTCTTTTAATTGTTTTCTTAGTACGCTTTGTTTTCTCAGAAAAGTAATATTTTTTGCAAAAAAAAATTATCAAAAATAGTGAAAAAATATATTTTGTTAAATAGCGTTGCGTGATGAAGGAACCCCCAACATCAGTTTCACCATAAACAATCAAAACAACTTTCAAAAAGTTTCCAAACGTAGACCTGTGCAATGATTTGTTAGATCGGGGTAGAACCCCCACATCATCTACTATCGTATTTATCGCAAGTTACAAATTCAATACAATACATATACCTATGTGTGTTTATTCATGGTGAGAAGGAGAAATGAAACAGTAGAGCAGGGTACGAATTATAGATACACTGTGTATGTATGAATTAATACGGGTTAACCGTCATAGAAAGATGATTTATGGCATTGGCTAGAGTATTTGTAAATTTGAATATAGTCGTAGATAGTAGATACGAAGTCTCGGTGCCCGGTATTTATACGTATACGTACGTTTCGCGTGTATATTCGTAATAATGTCTCGATATACGTATACACAGGCGGAAAAAATATGCCCATTTGATGTGCAAACGAGTATACTATTCGAAGAGGATTTCGGTCGGATTACTCGAGTCTCTTGTGTTTCTGTTTCGGCTTCGCGTGTCACGTCGTTCGATTGTTTATTGTGAATTATTGTACAACTACGTACGAATACGATGTCGTACAGTAACATGTATAGAATATTGCTTCTATTGGATGTATCAAACAAGATATAGGTCTGTGATTTGAATGAGAAGTGGATTTTTGGAAAGAGATTTTCTCTCAAATATTCGTAGCTAAGATTTCACCTGTCCGAGTTAATTTGTTGGGTAATTTTTGAAAATTTAAAAATCATGATTATTTTTCAGCAAAACTGATTTTTTGAAAAAATGACTTTTGCAATTGAATTGGTGGGATTAGGTGCTTGGCTGACATTGATCCCCCAAACCCAAATTTTATCCTATGAATTTTCCAAAACGCTCGGAAATCAATTTTGGGAGCTGAAAATTTAGTTTTCGCCTCCTTTTGAGTTGCTTAACAAAGAAATCCACCTTCGATGCGATTTGGAACTTGGAAGTGGGCACTTCGAGTGTTCATGAACTAGCTTTCAATTTGAGAAATCGGGGGGAAATATCCCCCTCCCCCCGGAAATTACGTTAAAGGTAGATTTTCTGATCAAAGTATTCAAAAGGAGGCAAGAACTCAACTTTTAGCTGCACAAATTAATTTTCAAGCTTCCTAGAGAAATTCGATAATTTTAAAGGAAATCAAAATCACGGTGGATACATCAGAATGGCTGAAAAATGTAAAGTTCAGATTCGGTGTGGCTCGATATTACATGAGAACTTTATTTTGATCAATTTTTCTGTAAAAGTTCCCTTTTTTGAGCATCACATTTTCGCTGAAAAATTATTTTTAATTTTCGTACAAGGTGAAAACTTTATGCAGAAGGTGAATGGAAAAATCTTATTTACTTGGTGATAATTTATTCTGTGAAATATTATAATACCTTATCCATAACTTAGTAGTACTTGTCATTAATATCACTTTATTTTCGTTTCAGGTAAGTGTCGAATTTCCATTCTTAAAATAGCAGAATATGAAAATGAGTGAGTAATAATTTTGTTCTATTCGCATGAGAAAATTTCTACTTCTATCTCCGTTGCATCGATTTTATATCGCGACATTGTATTCATCTTATCGAAATATGAGAACTTTCGTTCATATTCGTATTCCTCGAGTAGGTATTCTCCAATAAAACTTTTCGATAAACTGATTTATTTATGGTCAAATGAGGTTTCGCGTATTTCGGCATCTTTTATACCGCGAATGAATTGAGGCTGAGTCTTCAATATCATTGAAGTACCTAGTTTACCACATTTATTATTTGGACATGACCAATCACACGTTAACGATAATTCTTGGAGAGCCGAAACATAAGTATTCACTATTCAGTGATCGTTTCGTTTCGACTTTGGTTTCTAGATAGAAATTTATGTTGCTCGCTATAAATATGTTCGGTGTTGGGAGCTAACTTTGTTTCCAATAGCTCTACCAATTCTTCGACTAAAGCTTGGAACTAGCAAAGTGGGTTGGAAGAGAGTAAGCCTACGGGCGAAAAAAAGGTACATCTTTGATAACATTTTTCATTTTACGCGAAATCTGTTTTCAAAAACTACGTTTTAATTGTATAAAGAAGGTTTACTATATACTATTATTTTTCATTCTAGAGAGTATCAGTAAGTGTGAGGGAGGGAGAAGGGGACAAAATTTCAAAAATTCTTTACGTTACCGAGGAAGGTATCAGAATCTATGTGTTTTGGTCTCCCCAGTCTGTTCTTAGTGATGTGATTTCTTCGAAAAAACTAAAAAGGACTTCAAAAGAGGGTTAAGCTTCACTCAAAATTTCGAAAAATTCCAATTGTTCATCAAAAATTCAAAATGCATGTTTTGCATTTCCGAAATTCATTTCTGGGGCAATTTCATCCACTTGAGTTTACTTCTTCCTCATCAAAAAAGGACTCGGAATGTTAAAAGGCTCTTGAATTCGATACCTCGCTCGATAAGGCCAGAAAATTTTGATTTTTGATCCCATACCTGCTGTAAACTTAGGGGGGCATTTCGGTCTTTTGACCTTTACTTGAGAAAATGGTTTCTAGAAATAAAAAAACGAGCACTTTGATATTCAATTCAAAATTTTCGGAAACTTTTAATCAAACCTGCACTTCCTTTGATGAATTCTAGCGAATAAGCGTTGAAAATTGATTTTGGATTTTCTGTAATCGATTATTTTTGAGGTAGGACCAGGGATGGAAGAACAAGGAAATTCGTTCTTTCGTTCTTTCACAATGAATCACATTGTTCGTTCTTTGGTTGTTCTGTCTTTGTGATAGATCCGTTCTCTTGTTCTCTGTTCTCGCGTTCCCGTGAATATCCATCGTTCTCGTTCCCTTATTTTTTTTTTCAAATTCGTAGAAAACAACCTTTTTAATTT
>FIZU01027791.1:0-33648 GCA_900064475.1 Pseudococcus longispinus
TTTTTTGCCTATTTCATGAATTAGGCAATTTCACGATTTAGGCGTAACATATACAAAATCTAGCAAAAAATGTTTTACATCAAAATATACTTTTTTTTTGTTATTTTAATCCAAAATCCAATGAAAAATATTTTTGCATGGCATTTTCAATTTTTTTATTCGAATTAAAAATACTGAAAGAAATCTTTCGCATGAAATTTTCAATTTTTCTCATTGAAACGCAAAATCTGGCAAGATGAAGAAATTTTTCCAACGCAAAAGATCAATTTTTTGTACCTACCTATTTGATTTCAAAATTCTGTAGAAAATTTTTTTCGTTTAAATTCAAAACCTGGCTGATTTCTAAATTCGATAGAAAATTTTCCTGAACTGATTTTGAAATTTTTTCATTGATGTACGAAATCTAGCAAGAAATTGTTTACCTACATCAAAATATATCTACCTGTATGAGTATACTTTTTTTGTTATTTTAATCAAAAATTCAGCGAAAAATGCTTTCGCATGATAAATATTTTCATTTTTTTTACTACTTGAATTCAAAATTTTTTTTTACACCGAAATATCAACTTTTTAATTCGATTTCAAAATCCTAGAAGGAATTTTTTGCATAAAATTTTCAATTTTTTTTGTCCTGATGCAAAATCTGGCGAGAAATGTTTTTATATGAAAAGATCAATTTTTTGTACTTGATTTCGAAATTCAAAAAAAAAAAATTTCACATTTACTTGCCAATTTTTTTTTTGCTGAAATTTAATTTTCGCAAGGAACATATTTACGATAATAAATTTCAATTTCATCGGTTCAAATTGAAAATGCACATCGAATTTTTATCAAGCTGGAGGTTAAAATTTAAATTTTTTCAGAAAAAGTAGAAATTTTGCATGGTAAATTTTCCATTTTTCTCGTTGAAATACAAAATCTGGCAAGCCATTTTTTCAAATCGAAAAATCAATTTTTTTTACTCAATTTCAAAATTCTGTAAACATTTTTTTTGCATTAATTTTTCAATTGTTTTTCGCCAGAAGTATATTAAATTGCGATAATAAATCTCAATTTTATCTATCCAAATTGGGAATGTAAATTTTTCGAAAAAAATAAATATTTTGTAGGGTGAATTTTTAATATTCTTTTTGTTAAAATTTGAAATTCAGCGTTGAATTTTTTTCAACTTGATATTTCAATATTTTTTATTTCAATTCAAAACTTTGATGAAAATTTGTTCACATCGAATGGTTCGAAGTATCAATTTCTTGTATTAAAATTGTAAATGGAGTAAGAATTTTTTTAAATGTTTGAAAATTTCTTTCAAGACTTGAAGTTCAAAATCCAGCATTTCCTTCAAAAAAAAACACCGAACTCTATTAATTATGAGAAAATCAAAAAAATAGCCGAAACCGAAATCGACGCATGGAAAAAACAAAAACCGAAACCGTTACCAAGTACGAATAACGTAGAAATGCACCATATCGGTATCGAATTACATCCGAACGATAATTGGACCATTTTTTTGGCTCGTGTACTTACTATAATCACTCAATCAACGAAACCGTATCCACGAGCAAAATCACAGTTAACTTGACCCGAGCAGCATCAATATGGAAACACGATGGTCAAATGAAGAGCCAGCCAAGTGTATCGTATCTTTATTGCTCAATATACTCTCCACACAAACAGATAGAGAGAGGGAATCACTATTTTAGCAATAATTTATACACATATTCGTACATAAACACTCTCGTACACAGACCGAATCATCTTATATGTACTTACGTTCTTCAGAAAACGTACATTGATTGAATTATTCGTCGATATCCGTTCCTCGCAGTACCCAAACACATTCATCCGAAACGTTACGATACGGAAATAATTTACAGACTTTATTTGCATTGAATCATCTTCAAATTGACACCCCTACCCACCCCATTCATCCTCATTTCGCACATTTAAGATTTACCACAGAGCAAAAACCGATTACCTACAATTTCTCTACACAGTATAAGGATTCGATGGAAATCTCGTATTTTAATTTTCTTCCTCTACGTTTGTCGTACCTTCTCACAGATGACCTACGTTCGTATACAGATTTCATTTCCGTCGAGTAAGCGGCTCGGCAAAGACTCTCGAGTGATTTGCTCCACTCCGGCGGATACTTTTTTTGACATTAGTTGTAGCATCTCAGTACATAAAAATTTATTAGTATCGAGGGAATCGAACGGCACAATAAACGTCTTCCAAAGGGAATACCTTAAAAAGCCAACGTTTTGGTGGATTTTTCCTGCTCTTTATTTTTTTAATGCTGCCTCCTCCTTACGACCATTTATTTTATAGCGTCTTCGTCGTGGTATCGCATCGCATTAAAAACAAAACTCCCGACCCTCTGCCCCTCGCACCTCATCGATCTAAATTTCTGCGGCCCGACGTATATAAAATTTCACGTTCGATACACATAACGTACGACCAATCGAACTATAACCCATCCGAAGGTACCTACATATTGTTAACGATAATCATCCTCTGGCAGGGCACATAATCGTATAAAAAATAAACCCGTTAATAAAATAAACCATTAACTTTATTGTTTGTCCATTAACGCGAGGGCAATACTTCATTAAAACACATTGTTCCCATTTCCCTCAAAAGAAAAAAAAAAGTGATAAAACCTTCGAAGCGTGTTATAAAAATCATCTCGATACACACCGAGCCAGAATTAACCGGCTCGATTCGGCCATTTTTTCCACCTTATAAGTCTATAAGTACTTTTTGGGAAACGTTCGTTCGCCACGATAAGGATGTGGACGAGGAGTGGACACGATGATGTAATTCCAATTAGCATAATGCATTTTGGTAACAATTGGCCGAGTTCACACGAGGATCTAGCGTCATTTGGCTATCGACAGAGCGAACTGTGCCTACGTCTGCCCTCCGCAGCTATCTTTGTAGGTACCTATATCAAAAGGGTGGCTTCTTTAACCGCTCAATCATCTGTTTTACCTCTTTTTAATCTATTCGTAATTGGTTAATGATGGTTTTGTTAATTTTTTACTTTTTTGTTTTGTTTCCGTAGGTAAGTGGATTGCAATTTTAAACGTACTTTACTGCAAGTTCTCAAAATTCAGCGTCGTTATATTGAAAATGAAGAGGTTACGATTCTCGTAGCTAACGGATTCGTCGACGAAGGAGGAAAAAAACCGTGCACGTAAAATTTTCAACCTTTTTATCGACTACCAGAGGAATATACTGTTAAGATTTAGTAGACGATTACATGCCAATGTCTTTCTCTTTCTCATCGTTAAATCTCGACCATCTTACGAATACATCATTCTACCTTTGAAATAACCTTGGGTACCTAAGGAAAAAATGGACATGGATTTTTTTTACGAACTTGTTTCACAAACTCATAAACTTTTCTCTAACAATAATAATTTAATTACTACAACGCTCTAATTAACGTGTGTACCGCTGCGTTGTGCAGATAGACCTCATAGATAGAATCGGATCGTCTCAAAGACTCGAGACTAATATACCTACATCATGCGAGACACAGCTCATAATCGTACGAGAAGATTATCTACGTCTTGAGATGAAAAAAATAGCCAAGGTAAAATATTTAGATACCACGGAGTATCCTCCTCACCAAAAAAAAGTGCTACATATCATCATCGGAGCGATTTGAAAAATATTCAAAGTCTCCCACTTCGTAAATTTTTTAAACGACCTACATAAAATATCAGCCCCAGTTGCTCTTTGAAAATGAGACTATGAGTCTCCAAAATGCGGACATTTTCGGAAAAAAACAAGATTTTCGGTATTTTACCCCCCCCCCCCTCCACGGGGGACCTCTTATTTCAAACTTTCGAATTTTTTTGCTTCCACCCCCAAAGTTGTTCTTCTGTATGAGAAAATAATTCCCAATTTTTTGAGTTTTCCACAAGCGAAAAAAATACTGCCAAACGACCCTCCCCCCCCATTTTCAAAAAAATGTAAAAAAAAAATTGGACCAAATTTTTAAATTTTGATTTTTTTCATGTCAGGCTTTTCTAGTATTCTCTCATGAGTGCCAAATTTTTCATCCTCCTTTGTGAGTGATAAAAGTGAGAGTTCAAGAGAGTTCAAATTTTAGCTTATCTAAGGAGCCTCCTGTTGAAGGGGCTAGTGGAAATTTGAAGATAATTTTTGATGAAATTGAGAATATTAAAAGGGGACGAAGCAAAAAAAAATTGAAATTAAAAAAATTTCTCATATGTAATTTTTCATTTTTTTTGAAAATGGGGGTAGATTTGGCATTAGATCTACCTATTTTTCAGGTAGGAGGCTAAAACTTTGTAGGATTTAGGGGATGGAAGCAAAACAAATCAGAAAATTTCTTTTCATCAAGTATAAATAAGCCCCCCCCCCAACTTGACCCAGTTTAGCACTTGGAAAAATTATTTGATATTTTACATCTTTCGATTCGATTGATTTTTAAATACGAAGTACGAGTATGTTTTAGCAATTTGGCAATTGCTTGAAAATTCACTGATAGATAAATATTTTTCAGCAACTCGATAAAGTTTTGGCAGTTTAACGTGAAAATGAAGCCTCTTGAGGTGAAATTTCTAATAACTAATGTTGTAGAGGAGAAAATTTGCAACCAAGATCAGTGGTAACTTTTATGTTTACCTTCAATTCGGGAAAAAATATGGACATTGAAACATCAGTAGGTTGAAACTCCTGGGAAGTTTTGTTTTCAAATTGAAGCCTTCAAGGCAAATGAAAAAGTAAGGACTGATTTTGATAGCAAATTTTCCCCTCTACAACATCAGTTATTGAAAATTTCTTCGTTGGGGGCTTCATTTTCACGTAAAAATACCAAAACCTTTTCGAATTGTTGGAACACGATTATGTACAATGATTTGATCTTGAGAAAAGTGACAAATCATGAACGATTTTTGTTTCTCTGTCCTCCAGCTCATTTTTCTCACCTCAGTTCACAAATCGTGAGTATAGGGGAAAGAAAATATAAGATAAGAAAAAACGTTATATATTTGAACTTATAATGATATGATTTAAATCTAACCCTTACCAGATATATTAGTTCATCTCCAGAGATGCTTTAAAATAAACCTAAAAAATATACATAATTACTTACTAATTAATTATCAATTTTACGATTTTAATATCGTTCAGATTTTTGAAACTTATTTTTCCAAGTTCTTTTACAAAAAATTTAATTCAACTTCAAGAAGAAAAATTCTACGGATTATGTGATGGATAAAATACGTCACCACTCTCGTACCAAACTAAATAACCGCTCGAATCATAACTTATGGCATATTGGCTATCATTTTCGAATACACACAACGCTACCGTTCTTTCACTCAATATCTCATCACCATCACTATCTTCTAAACGCAAAGATACAGTTGTGCATTCGGTTTTATTTTTATCAAGCCCGCCATAATATTGTTCGCAGAGGCCAAGTGCCTGTGGATCAGAGCTGCATACAGGAGAGCTGAAAAATAATTTAATTAATTTTTTCACGATAAATTACCGAAATTTATGTACTTGATAATTATTTATGCAAAACAATACGATACTTGTTAACAAATTAGCTAAATATTGGAAAAAAGTTTCCAAAGTAAATTATAATTAAAATGCGTATAACATGTTCATTTTATTCACGAAATTTACGAGAAAATCGTACCTAATCAAAATCGGTATTTGGGTCCATCGAAATATCTAATAAGTCGCTTTTCATGATTTAAAAATGGAAAGAAAAGCATATTGCGATAATTTGGAAACTTCTTCCACGTAATTTGCCTCATCAAAAAAGTTTCATTTAAATGAGTCACAGATATGACAAAGTAATATAATTATCATTACAAAACAATTTTTTTTTCATTTTTTGAAAAATTGAGCTCATTTTTATAAAGAAACATTTCAATTTTTCAAATATTTTTAAAGTTTGAGAACTGATCTTTCGCGCAGAAATTTCTAATTTCTAATAATACTTTTGTACACGGTTTTAAAACAATCGAAGCCAACTTTCTTAGTCAGGTCCAGCTTCGAAAAAAAATTGTCGAATCAAGGGAGTAGTATAAATACAGCAAAAATTTTGGATCGTCAAAAAGAATTATTAATTTTTTCAATCCATCAAAGAAATAAATGTGAAATTGACCAAAAATTACATTAATCGTTTTTCGAAAATGAAATCATGCTGTGACCTCTTTAAAAAGAGGGAAATGGTAAAACGACATATTCAATGATCAAAATTTCTAAGCTCATTTTAACACGAATTTTCCAAAACTAATTTCGTTGTTCAATTATGAAGATGGTCTTAAAGTCCATTGAATTACAAAGCTGGAATATTTTTCACGAATTTTTCAATCAGGTACTTTGGATTTAGAAGTGGCGAAAAACGCGAACAAAACCTCGTTACAAAATTCGAAAGTTCTTTCGTAAGGATTTGTACCCCAAAATTACAATACTTGACCAAATTTCAAAAAATGCATTTTTTATAACGTCTTCTAGTCAATAAAGTTTTCTGGTAGTTAGCATTACCCCCCGTTCAAATGAATAATATTTTTTAAGAATTCAAATAAATTGAAATACGTATCTACCTAATGGAGAAAATCGCAATACTTATTTGGAAAAATAAACTTATTTATTGCTAATTAATTCTTAAACTCAATGGATTTTAATTTTTGGAAGCCACTTTTGAGTTGATTTTGCGACTTTTTCATGACCTAATATGTAATATTTACCTTATGTTTAAAAAAAATTTATTTGTATAATTTTGTTGGGTATTTGAGAAGATTAAAACTGAAAAATTATCCCTGGTTGATTTTTCGGGATGATCATGTTAACACCAAGTTCATTTCTTTAATAAAAAAAATTACGAAACAATTTTTTCAAATTTTTTAAACGTTTTGAAATTTTTAAAAATTTTTTACGAAAAATTTCAAAAAAATAAAAAATTACAAACAAATTCTTGAATAAAATATACCTACGAATCTAGCTTATTTAAAATTGAAAAAAAAACCACAACAATTATTAACGTAATGCACTTACGAATTCCAATTACTGTAATTGGATGAACTTATTGCGTACGAAAATCGTACGAAAAAGAATGCGAAACACGATACAAAAAACAAACGCGACAACATTTCGAATGATTTTTTGAAACAACTTGACGATCAACTGATAGGCCTAAGAACTGTGTTGCATCGAGAATGATTTTTGCGCCACATTTTTCCTTAATATATACCTACTTGGAAGACAATGGCAAAACATATGGTAAATACTGTGTTTGCATAAGAAAGTGCCGAGCACTCAAGTAAATATTTTTCAGACTTCTTCAACATGTAGGAATCGTCGGCATACCAACGATTACATCACTTTTCGGTAAATGATAAACACAGCTGTTTTAATGTACCTAGATCTACTCGTACCTGCCTACGTACGAGTAGTATGTGCGTAAGGTTCGCGCAAAATTTGAAAAATACAACCAAATTCGAACTTTTTCAACGATGAATAAACCAAAGTGAAACGAGAAATTGAAAATTTTCGAAATGTGAAAATTACAGATAACTGAAAGTTATCACATATGAAACTAAGGCAATAGCTGATGCTCATTTTTGGAAATTTTCGGACATTTCTGTCTAATGACCAACGTTCGCGCTTTCAAAAAATAATAATTCGGTTCTTTGGATTATGAAAATTTCCATAGATACTTTTTTCTCACTTCTATTTGACATTTTGACAAAACACTGAGAAGACACTACCTCCCGAAAGTTCTTTGCAAAAAATGGAAGAAAACTTTTCACCCTCATCTCGACCTTAGCACAAAAATTGAAAATGAAAAAATGTAATGAAATAGAGAATGATTGCAAACTTGTAAGATTTTTTTTACAAATTGGTGCGGAGCCAAATTGTACACATTTGATACCTACATTACTGTTCGAAAAATGCACCGAATGAAAATTTTTTCTTCGAAAATCATTCTCCAAAAATTATAGTTGAAAGTTTGAAAAATGTTAAAAACTGATTTCCTCTGTAAAATTCAAATTCAAACCAAAAAGCCTCATTGTTTTATAAAACTATGAAAATTTGTATTTTGGGTCATTTGAGACCCTGAAATATTTAAATTACGAACTGAAAATTTCAACTTTTTTTTCCAAATTGCAATTATAAAAAAATTGAAGGGGCAATAAATTGAAATTTCTCACTAAACATCTCTTTCTTTTACAAAGGTGAATGAATGCAATTTTTTTTAATTTGTAGGGAAGATTTTTTGATTTGATTCAATTTCCTGTATGAAATTTTAATTTTCACTGGTGAAAAAAAGCTCGTGCACTAACTCGACTTCAGTTTACGCGATACGATGAACGTTTTCAAATTTCATACGTCAGATCTCCCTTGGGCACAAAATGGTTGATATCATCAATGCGATGACGTGGGGAAAAAATCGAAAGCCTGCAATTTCGCCAATTTTTCTATACATGGTACCTTCCGAATTGAAACGCATCCATATTTCACCCCTTGAAAACGAAGTCCGAGTTCCCAGGATGCAATCAAGGGAATAATGACAAAAACACGTTTTCTTTTTAATGACTCTAAAAAATTGGTAAAATCGTAGATTTGATTGTTTTCGCTCCACTCTGATAACCAATGAAACATTTCGAGAAAATGATTGGGATACGGAGGAGGTATGGACAGGGGCGTAGTAAACAGGGGAATGGAATAGAAAATTTTCAAAAAATATAGATGATTCTTATCGGTTATCACATGACATTAAAGCAAGTACTGATGCCAGTTTTTGACAATTTTCGTATATTCTCGTACAATGGTCACCAGTGGTAGGTACCTACCATTTTCAAAGCATAATGCATTCGACTTTAGCTGATTTTTGAGAATAAAATTGACCTAACGATTCGATAAATTTTTATGCAAACGATAAGTTCCGTCATAATTAACCAAATAAGCTGAAATTTTTATGAAAGGTCAAGTGCTACTTGGAATAGGAGCCTATTAAATTCGAAAAAAATCAATGAACCGGTTCTTGAGTTATTCGCAATTAAAATTTTCAAATATCTGTAGCGCCATAAGTAAAGCATTTACGTGAAATTTATAAATAACATTTTTGATAGTACTTTAAAGGATACACAAAAAAGGTTATATACTGTTTTCATTTTTGTGAACCGGTTCTCGAGATACTACTAGTTAAAATTTTCAAATTCCAATAGTGCCTTGAATATTGCAGTTACGTGAAAATTGCACATAACCTTTTTTATAATACCCAAAAAAGTCTACAAAAAAGGTTATATAACGTTTTCATTTTTGTGAACCGGTTTTCGAGATATTCGCGATTGAAATTTTCAAATATCTCTAACGTCTTGAATATACAATTTACGTAAAATTCGTAAATAATCTTTTCAATAGAATTTGAAAAAACGAACGAAAAATGTTATATACGGTTTTCATTTTCGTGAACCGGTTTTCGAGATATTCGCGACGATAGTTTGCATTATTCCAAAATTCAAATTTCGTTTCAAATACTCATCTGAAGTGAAATTTTCACGATTGTTGAAGAGTTATGAAATTGACAATAAGAAAAGAGTTTTTTAGTAGCCAAATCAACCATATTCGGTTCTTTGGATCAAAAAACGTTTCCATGGATATTCCTTTCTTACTTCTGTAGCTTTATTTGCATTTTGACAAAACGTTGGCGAAGAAAAAAATCAGTCTAAAAAATATACAAACGTATTCGATAATAACGAATTTAAAATCCTTACCATGTACTATACGCCGTTCTGGCGAAACTTTCAACTCAAATAAAATCATGCGAATGGGAAAACGGATCTGGAATTAAGACTAGAATCGAAGTTTTTCTCTCCATTACGACTAACCGGGTATAAGAATCAGAGCGGGTAGGGTAGACGAGAAATCGAACACGGCGAATTTAAACCATCGCTCGATTCCCGAGCTATAGGTAATAGAATGGAGGAAAAAATTACACGTTCGTAAAACGTAAAAACCATGTAGAATTGAAAGCTTTTCGATATACCGGGTATCGGTACACGAGCACGAGTCGACGAAAGATATTGCGAAAACCTTAGCGAAAAAGTTGCCTCGCTTTATTAAATGTACTAACATAGTTTTCAGCACAATCGTACCCACGACAACGACGATGGTAAAGTTCGTCGAAAAAAAAAAGGGTTAAGAAGACGGAGCTAGGATGACGGACGTGGGGTGATGGTTAGTTTTGTCGAAATAGGCTTCCATTGGAATAGTATGTGAGCCTCGATACACGCCGAGAAAAACCGCATCTCAGGAATGAAACGCTTCGACAGCTCGCAGCGTATTAAATCGCATTCTTCGTCTGAGTGTTGTTTTCGCCATAGTCGTCGAATAGAATTCCGCCTCTCGCGGCTCTCGAGTTTCCGCAAATGATGCTCCAAGTTTTTTATTTAATTTTTTTTTCCGCCTTCTTCGTCTTCATTTCTTTTTCGTATCGGTCTCCGTATAGTTTACATGCTGCCGTCCCCTCAGACCCCTTCGCGTCGTCTATACTTCGGACGAAAATAACGTCGAATCGGTCGTGCGTCTTATGCTCGTGGTTTTGGTCCGGCGAACTCGTCAAGATCATATGACCCATTTTTTTTCGATTCTTCGTTCGGTTCACGAAAAAGATACCAAACACGATGAATACAACGACCCGTAAGTTTCCCACCCCTCTTAACCCCCTTCATCGTCTTGATTTTAAAATTCGCATCGAACTTGTGTAATTTCGTCGTAATATCGTAGCACGTTTTCGGAGCTTGTTGTCGCGGACGATAAAACGACGTTGGTTTTCAAAACATGAGATTATATTGAATTAGAACAAGCTTGAATTTCCTCCAACCCCTGTTCCCACTCTCCCAGCTCCAAACGAACACTTCTTCGGTAACTTTTTTCCATCCTTGTTTCGAGACAATTTTTATGAAACGCACGTTTACGCATGAAAATAAAAAAATTTTCAATTTCCTCGCCCTCTCGCCAGTTATTTCCTAACAAAGCTCTTAGCTTTTATTAGACGCGGCGAGCGAAGCGTTTTAGAATTTTTTCGCCTTTGCCATCGTCTCGTATGTATTTTGTTCGGAAACAACTTTCTAACTTCGTTTCTCATCGCAATATACGACGACGCAGCAATCTTCCCTCATCCCTTCCGCCACTGGTACCATTCTCGTTTATTTTTTTCTTTTCAAAGTGCGAATATTTTTCCATATCGTTTCCAGTAATGAGTTGGTTTGAAGTTTTGACAGCTTTGCGAGCACGCTAAGTCGACGAAACTACGCCACGCTGCTATGATGTTCCCATTTGGGGACTACATGCTACACACACGCACAAAAGGAAAAACCTCGCTGTAGTTATAGTATTTTCCTTCGTATCGATAATGTTGCCAGCATGCCCCCTATTCCTATTACCATCTTCTTTTTCTTGTTGGCGTCTTCGGCTTCTTCTTGCTAGCTTCTATACACTTTTTTTTTTTAGTTATTGTATGTAAATACGAATTTACTACAACGTCGTCTTCGTCGTAGTAGATGTCGTTTCCTAACCCTTTTTTTTCTTCGACTTCGTATCGTCGCGTAACAATGAAAGTACATTTCGATGCAGTCGCTCGATTGGTCTGCGTAATGGTGTTCGACTCAAATCGCGATGGGAATTTCATTTCATTTTTTTCCCTTACACTTTTCTTCGCCGGGGGTTTCGTAAACTTCCTGCTACCCTGTACCAGCGACTATTTTTCTTCATATTTTACATCTTTTTAAGTAGCGAGGTTTTTCTTTCCTTCGAGTTTCTTTTTTTAAAGCGGAAATAACCTTGTACCTTGTGTCGTTTACAAGACACGAGTTGTTTCCTCACGCGCCCGAGACGTTTTAAATAACGAGGCAAACCTGACGTTTATGATATCGATGTTTTCAGCGGTGTTTTTTCTTTCACGGGTATCTCACCTAGAATCGAAATTAGGAAGAGGAAATTTTCAGTAACGTGGAATTTGTAAACGTCGTAGAGTACTGGAAATCGAATTAGTAAACGATTTATGCGATAGTTTTGCGATATCGATTTGAAATTCTCGATTAATCGATAAAATAACGCCGGATTCAGATTCAGCGTACTCGAAAACCATGAAATCGATATACATGAAGATATGTTATCAATTTTTGATGTTTACTCCCTCTCTACTCCATGAATTCCCCTTCCACTTTTCGATTTAAAATTCATGTCATCGATGAATTTGCAGTTTGTACAACTATATAGGAAATCGAGACAATTTCAGAGATTAAAATCGAGGGAATTCCATTTTTAAGCTCTGTAGGACGACTTATATCAGAAAAAGTGGGGGTAACACATGCCTACTCCCCTCCACAATTCTCTAAATGCAAAAATTTAGCCATTTCTTTGAATTAGATGAGTGAAAAAGACACTGGTAAGATAACTTGATATTCAAAACCTCAAAAAAACAACTTTTAGTCTATTAACAACAATTTAATATAAATTGGAGGGGATGAGAGTGGGGGTAATTTTTATTTCTGATAAAAAATCGTCATGTATGTCGATTGTTGGGCATAATGAAACGCTGAATTCGAATCCGAGCTTATTTTAGAGCCATAAAGTACCACAGTACAACAAACTCTATCCAGCTACCCCCTTTCCCGTACATTCCAATCGAGACATTCCATATATTTGAAATATATCGTAGTAAATACGCAGTAAAGTTCAATAAAACAGTATTCTCTACATCTGCGACGTAAATTATACTTTTCAAAGTCAATTTACAATGATTTACATAAAAAGGGTGGGGGAAAGTGGGGATTGTTTTAAAATATGATAAGAAAATATTCATTTGCATGGTATCGTTGGACTAAGAGATGAGCTAAATTCCAATCTGAGCTTATTTTTGTCCTACCAGCAACAATACCAGACGAAAACCCGTTTCTCTTCCTCTCTTCCCCCTCCACAATTTCAAAAATCACGCGAGTTCAGAATATTTTCGTCTAAAAATGATGAAAATATCTTGAAGAAAACTCACTCAATGAGCATAATGCCAGAAATTATATTTTTGAGCCATCTATGACGATTCAAACATAAGTGGAGGGGGTAAAAGTGGGGATAATCGTGACTTGTGATAAAAATCCATCATGTATATCGATTTCTTGATACAAAAACGCGCTGAATTCAACTCTAAGGTCATTTTGGCTCTAACTCCACACTAACATTTCAAACAACCGACTCTCTGGCTCAAAAATCCATCTATTTCGCATCGATTTCAAATTCTAACGCCTATCTCGCTACAGATAATGCTGAACTATCATTCGCCAAACCTCTTCTTTCTTCTATATCGTGCATCCACACGAAAATACCCTTTTTACCAAATTCTAGCCGGTATTACCAATCAAGCCGAAGAGCCGACAAAAGTCGCAAATCTTTTATCGCGCAAAGGCTCGTAAATCGTATTGTTTATTGGCTAGGTCTCTGCGCCGTCCAAAAAATCCCATTTTCTGCTAACTAATGCGATCTTTGAACTGCGTCGCGTCGAATGTACGGCCCTAGCGGCGGACTGAGCGGAGTTGGAGGCTCCGGCGGCGTATACGAAAATACGTCCCCAACTTACAAGCTCTTTATTTCGGTACAAATAAACGTTATTGCCTTTTCTACGCGCTACACACACCGCATACTCCCAACGGAACGTTCAAATCGGTTTTACCATAAGACATTCTAATAAATCTCGCGCCACCATAAACTCCTTCTCTGTTTTCGTATATGTCTATGAATGTAATATGTAGTTTTGGTGCGTTATGTTTATACAACCGAACCGTCGAGCATTAATTCGTTCTTCGTACTCTTTTCGCGAAAACTTTTACACCTCTTGGTGTCTTCGTCGTCGTCATAATGACTCCTCGACTGCTTGAAAAATCACCCAAATTGATAAATAAACACTATAGGTACAAGCAGACTGCAGTTGGTGAAATATAAACGATCTAGTGACAATGGTAATTTCGCTTTGTGTCTACCGTTCGATTAACGCACTATCCCTGTACCCCCCATCGTCCTAAAAATACCACCCTACCGATGCTTGAAACGTGGAAAGATCGAAAACAGCACATAAATCACTCGTTTCTGTAAAAATGTGTATGGTACAAGCGCATGTACGTAGTTTACTATAAACGAACGTAGTTAAAAACGCGAATGGTATTATGCATGCTCGGTGTTGCAAAACGTTAAACGTCACTTGGGAGTAGTTTTTTCGATATTCGTCGTAATTCGGCTCGAAAATAAGATTACACATGCCCGTAAATCAGATTCGATTGGTGTTTTACGCACTAAAATTGTAATCAACCCTCGTACACATTTCCATGCTTCGGTCCGGGTCCGGGTCTTGGTATCGTATCTTCGTACGTACGCTGCTGTATTTAACCCCTCGTACGAATCGTGTATCACACTCTGCTCGAGTTTAATAAACCTCCCCAAAGTCAGCACGCGTCGATAAGGTGGTTTTTATATTTCATTTACGACGCGATCACTCGTTAATTTCCCTGCTCCTTGGCGTACTCGCATTGGCAACATGATAACACGAGCTAACCCACAGAAGACCATCAGCTCATGTAACACGAAACTTGGCTTATCAGTTGGTAAACTTTTTTAGCAGCAAGTTTTTGACCAAAGCCAAGTCGACAGCAACATTGTGCTATAGATATCGATTCCGGTAGCACGTTGGAGATCCCTCCAATCACCAAGATAACGCCACGTTCGGTTCGCTATCGCATTCGAGGCAATTTAATTACTGTGCCAAATGCCTGAGGATATGGCAGGCGTATAATAAAAAGAGAACCGGCTTAAAATGTATAGTAAGTATGTGTATTTTCCCGAAGCGAGAATAATTCCCTGTATCGATTTTTTCTATCGTTCTGTCTCTCTCTCCTTTTAATATATTAAAAACGTCTTGCGCTTATAAATGTTATTGATGGCCGCAAATACGCCATTATATCTATTGTTATCGCCTTTCATTATGATGCCTGGCGGCCTACCCTGCGGCACGTTGCTCTCTTCATAAGGGTGAAAAATACAACACAACACACGCGGACGGCAAGGAGGTCTCTCTGTGTAATTTTATTTAATAAATAAACCTATACTACACGACACACCGTCGAACGGCGTCTGATTTTCAAAACATTGGTTTCACTCGATACATTATAAAGCCATATTATTTCCAAAGAGCTCGCGAGCCCGGTTTTTATTATACCATTACTTTTTTTCCTTCGAATTGGAAACACACTCGTCTAGGATTTTTTCCCTCTCGTTTAAAAAGCCACGAAAAAAGACCTAGGTAAAAAAAAACCAGTTCGAAGTCATAATTCACCCATCACTTCCTCAATTACGTCTTCGACTGGGTCGCTTAGCAACCTGTTTTTTCGTCTTATACCTGCGAGCAACCCTGTTTAGGATTTTTTATTAGCACCTTTGGAGGGAAAAAAAACACACCAAGTTACGTCGAAGGTTGATATATTAGGACGATTTAGTCCTTTCAGTTCCTTCCTCTCTTTCTAGCTAATTTATCGGTATGTGAAATTGTACGGTAATCGATTTTATTAGTTATGCCGCTTGGATTTTTTCCCTTCGAGTATTTTCGTACAAAGGAAGGAAAGGAATGGTATAGAAAAAAAAGGTAGCAGTAAATTATCACTAGATCTGTGAGCCCTTCTTTGGTATCACGGTTCACTTTCTTTTTCCAACCGATACGCGAGTTTTTTTCCTTCGTACAAACAAAAAAAAAAAGGAGAAAAAGACGACATCCTTTTAGTACAATTCGATAAAAGGCCCCGTCGGTCATATTTTCAACTCGTTCGCTGTCTATGTCTCGCGATTCGTATTCGATATCTATAGATATTTTATACCAAGGTCCAATTATCCAAGTCCGGCATGGCTAGTTGTCGTCGTAAAAACAACGTTTTCATTTTACAGCCTTTCTCGTGAATACGACGATGACGATGGTGGGTTCTTTTTGTTGGATTTTTTTTCCCTCCAGAATTTCTTTCGGCTGTGGTAATTTTCTATATACTTCGATTTTCGTACGACCCACGATAAAGAACAAGGCTGGGTTTCTTTTCTACGAGTATGTGCGATGCGGTGTTCTTTAAAATACATACGAAGAATTTCGGATATCCTAGGGCAGGAAATTGCGGTTTTAAAAGGGTATTGGGTTTATTTCAATGTCGTCGACGGCGCTGCTGTGTTATTAACTCGTCTGGTAAATTTCTTCGTCATTTTTTTCGTTTGGGACAAGGTTTTTAGTCGGATTTTCTGGTGTTGTCGTGAATATAACATGCAAAATGTGAGCCAAGTGACCAATTGATGAGTAGAACTCGCCATGTTGCATAGTACTGAGTTATACATAAGTCAACTGACCAATCCTATTTGACATGACGCTTGAGAAATGGCATACCTACATCGCATGGTGAGGGTCATTCGTCACATTTCACTCGTTATGTGAGTGCCACGTCACATAATAAGTGGCATGGGGCATTTTCGAAATGAAATGGCTCATGGCAAATTATTCACCACGCTTGATAAGTGGCAAATGACACTGGAGAAATGACAAGTGACAGATGACGAGTGATAATAAATGATCTGACACATGAAAAGTGATATATCACACATAAAAGGTTATATGTGACGCTCAAGAAGTGGAAAAATGACGCCTAAAAGTGACAAGTGACACTTGGGAATGCTATATGCCACATATGAAGTGGCATATGACAACTGACAAGTGATAATAAGTTGCATGGCACATGGGTGTGGCATGTGACACTAAAGAAGCAACAAGTGACACTTGAGAGGCTGCAAATGCCACTCTAGAGACAAAAAGTGCCACTTGGAGGTGACAAGTGACACTTGAAGGTGACAAGTGCCACTTGAAGGTGCCGAGTGCAACTTGAAGATGTCAAATGGCACTTGAAAGTGACATGTGGCAATTGAAAAATGACATATGACACTGGAGAAATGACATGCGACGCATATGAAGTGACTTATGATAAGTGATAATAAGTGACATGGTACATGAATGTGGCACGTGGCACTAGAGAAGTAACAAGTGACACTTGCGAGGCTGCAAATGCCACTCTAGAGGCAAAAAGTGACACTGGAGAAGTGACAAGTGGCACCAAAGACCGACAAATGGCCCCTAAAAGTGACACCTGAAGTGACCAGTGACACTTGAAGCAGACAAGTGCCACTTGAAATTGCAAAATGGCAATTGAAAGTGACACGTGATAATTGAAAAATGGTATATGACACTGGAGAAATGACATGTGACGCATATGAAGTGACTTATGACAAGTGATAATAAGTGACATGGCACATGGACGTGGCATGCGGCACTAGAGAAGTAACAAGTGAAACTTGCGAGGCAGCAGATGCTACTCCAGAGGCAAAAAGTGTCACTGGAGGTGACAAGTGGCACCAAAGAGCGACAGGTGACACCTAAGAGTGACATCTGAAGTGACAAGAGCCACTTGAAGGTGTCAAATGGCACTTGAAAGTGACACGTGACAATTGAAAAATGGCATATGGCACTGGAGAAATGACATGTGACAATTGGGAAGTGACGTGTGAGAACACATACGCAGTGATATGTGACAAATGGCGGGTAAAAAGTGGCATTTCATATGACATGTAATACTTGAGAAGTGACATAGACGCATATGAGATGACAAGTGATGAGAGGTGACGTGTGATACATCAAAAGCAACATAAGTTACAAAGTTCGTGAAAAGTGGCACATGACATGGCAAGTTACACATAACTCATGACAAATGGCACAAAAATTTGAGATAATTTTACTCCTAAATTTTTTTATATCACGAAAATTGGAACATTTGTACATCTTTATTATTTTTCAAATTGAAAATTTGATCGAACTTTTTCCATCGAGTGTTTTTCTACTTTTTCTGAAATCGAACCCCATTTCTAGAAAAAATTCGACCTCTAACAACCTCTAACGAGCATCCACGGAAAATTTGACAAGAAATGCGGCCACGATGCCGAGACCTATTGCGACGTAATATCTTCGAGCATCTCTTCGACAACGCACGTACATAAACCCGAATTGAAAACATTTTCAATTTTATAGCGAAAGCTGAAAATTGCGAAAATTCGGTTAGAATATGGTCATTTCTGCGACCTCCGATACGACTGCGGATAATACTTGGTCGAGTTTATGCGAAAGTTCTAAAGCCAGCTGAGAATATCCTTTTTAAATGTGCGACGACCCTCCATACAGCATTTTTGGAATCCGATCACTCGTAGTGGAAAACGAGAGCTAGAGCTTTAAAAGTCTATAATTTTTCAAAGCTACAAATATAAGGACGCTTTTTTCCAATAAGCTAATTTTATTCCCCTTTTTTTTCTCATTCGCTGGGCGAGAAAGCACCAAAAAAAAAAAGAAAAGAATACCCAACAAAACTACTCGGCGCGAATAAACTTTATCCCGAGTAGATAAGCGTATTTTTACGAAAAGAAATTGAAATTCTCGCATCCAATTGCATACTTTGAACGTTATAGGTCTCCTTGCAATTCGCCCGAACCTCGCGTTCTCAACCCTTCGCAAAACCATAAATTAACCCATCTCCCTAATTTCGGCAATTTATCTTCTTTCATCGAATTCTTTAAAAGCTGCTAGGAGCCGCGTTCGTTTAAATATCGAGAACCCGGATAGACAGGGGTACGAAAACACCACCTCACCAGCACTTACAGTTCGGTTCATTGCTCAAATGCAAAAAGGAATAAAATACGCTGGTTTAACGCGATCATCGGATCGCGAGAAGCAGCTCCGATAAAAAACCTTATCGTTTACTCGACGTCGCTCTTTTTCAAATAACCTTTAATCGCGTCAATTTTCCGACATGGTGCCCTTATTAAGCGAGAATTTCCTAATTCGAGAAGGTATTCGCGCCAACCCTTGATGAGAATGGAAAAATACCTCCGACGAGGAAACAATTCCGCAACACGATATTATCTCAGGTCCGATACAACGGCGGGGTAGGAAAAAGAAAGGTACATTATAACGAGGCCAAAAGTCATTCTGGAAGTTGAACTTTGCGCTTTCGAACATATAGTCGGGATCTGGTGAAGGACGAGAGTTGGAAAAAAGGGTCGCCGCATACCTTGTTTACCGTTCGTTTTTCCATTTCAAATGAAAGGCATTTTCTTACAAATGTCGTATTGTTTGGCATTGTGGGAGAAAAAAAATATAAAATACAGCGTCTCTCGAATTTATACGTGGTCGGTAAACATCGCTACCCAAGTCGATATTCTTTCCGCTTCATTTGCTTACCGTATATTTTCACCGGAGCACGACTCGGCGACGAAGACCGAGTGTAGATAAAACAAGAGCTACTCTCGTCCATTAATTTGAGACGCCACCTACGTTAAAAGAGAGTGAAAAAAGGTAACGTGGTTAATTTTTGTAAAAGCTAACGTAAAAAGGGACTAGTTGACAAATTTACTTCTTGCAACTGGTGGCGTTCTTTATCCACGTATGACAAATCGTGCACAGTGAATTTTTCATAAACGATCAGGGAGTCGAGAAGTGTAGGCCTTTTCTTCGCGTCATTTTTCATTATACGATGACCTTTTACCAAATAGCTTATCTGAAATGCCAAGAAAGCAGTATTTCCCATCCAAGGTACTTGTATTTGTTATCAAAACGTTCTTTCGCGGCCGCCAAGCCAATTCTAATAATATCCGTCGTTCGAGAATAATTTACGAATAAAAATCTCCAGCATAATTTCGAGCTTTTCGAAAGCCTGCACTTTTCATCGCCTCGTATTTTCGACGACGACTACTCGTAGAATCGATACCAGGCTGGGGAAAAAATTCCACCGAATTGTTTACATAGTTTTTGCACTTTTTATATCGATAGAGACAAGCGAAGAATGCGGCCAACTTTTACTTCTTCGATATTTTACAACGAATAGTTCGAAAGATTCATTTTTTAAACGCAGTTTTGGAATACCATCAAAAAAGTTCGCTAGCGAGGTTTTCCTCGACTATTTTTCGCGCGTGATAAATTTTTCGCGCGTATTTCTTTCACAAATGGGAGAGTCTTTGGAGAGGGAAAGAGTGGCATACGACGTAGCCTTGATAGATTGTAATTTTCCAATAACCGAGGGATTTTTTCACGTTGTTTTGAAAGTTTTTTTTTACACGTAGATGGAAGTATAAAGTTATAGAAGTCGTTGTTTACGTGAGAAATTTCATTTTGCCAACAAAGGGCTTGGAAATTTTTTTGCAGAATGAGGAAACGTTTCGATGAAATCAACAAGAAGTTTTCTTCTTTAGTTTTTTTTTGAATGGAAACGATCCCAAGAAACTTTCCATCGAGTTATCGATGTCTAATGGCTCGGTATGAAATTAATTTCGAAATGACAGCCCTGGCAGACTGCAATCAAAATTTTGGAGCCAACGAATGCAATCGGAGTCTCCTAAATGGTTCTCATTCGAGCATCTATTTTGCTCTGGGGCACAATAAGCTCGAAATATTTTGGAGGGGAGGGGACGGGGAAGTGATGGAATGAAAACTGATTTTGTTTACTGAATTTACACAACGTTTTGAAATTTTTTTGTCAAAGGGTCCAATTTTTGCCTCATTTTGGGGTGTTCATAGTAATTTTTCAGATAGGGGGAGAGATCATTAAATTAGGTGGTTTGAATATAGGTTTCCTCTATAATAGAATTTGAAAGAAATTTATCCATATTTTGAGGAAAGAAGGGGTAGGGGGATAAAGGAGAAAAGAAATTGAGATTTTCCAAGTCCAAATATTAATTTGAGTTCTTTAAAATTTTTCAAGTCCAAAAAGTCAATGGATATCTCAAAATTTTTCAAATTCCAAAAAAGGGCGACAAAATGTCTAAAAGTCAAAAAATTTGCCATCTGAATCTTCATGGAAATTCATCAAATTTTTGTTTTCTCCCATCCTGCTCATTTCTTCCTTTTGAAGATCAATTCTCCATTTCGTTATAATTCTTTTCCATTTCAATTTTTCGTGAGAAGAAAATACTCATTTTCTATCCCAAAACTTGCTCTTAATATCCGATTTTCAGCTCGAGTGCCAATTGTTCAGAACTCAATTATCATGTGACTGATGAATGTGCACATTATACAGTAATATGACGATCTCCTTACTCCAGTCATGCGCCGAAAAGATCATTCCTGGCCATTCCAACCTTCAATGAAAAGAATTGTTGACTTTCTTAGATCATTTTTCGAATTTTTGTTTTCTTCATAGTTGATTCAATTCTTTCTTTCTCGCGATTTTTTATCAACTTTTATGAACAATTTTTGAGGAGTTATTCCATTTTCAGCTCGAAATTTTCTTCCATTCGACGATTTTGGCTCAAAATATTCATTTGGATTTTCGAACATTATAAAAATGGGTATCCTTGGTCATGTTGTTGATTTTCACAACTACCAGAAATGAATTCCTATTTATTTGAGCAAATAAAATTTAATTTCTCAACGAATTTTCATATCCGCCTCAACGCTGGATATAAAAAATCACATATTTCAGTACAAAAAGATGAAAAATACGAAGCTGTGCAGAATTTAAATCTTCTGAGATTCGATTTAACTCCACCATGATCCACACTCGGGCACCACATCGTCCCAAAAATGGGTAATTTGACGTCAACAACATGACAATCTATTCCCAAAAGAAAATATTTCCATAAAATCGCGATTTTCATCTCGAGTCACCCTACATCGACCCTGGCCGACTTCTCAAAACACACTCAACACTCCTGATAACATTTCTCCGGCAACAACTCTTCTGAAAAAAATGCCACCAACTCGTAAAATTACAAAAGCAAGCTGGAAAACACCAAAAAAAAAACACTTTTTACTCATCGCTCTTCTTTCGCGCCTTCATTTCGGTAAATTCTTTCGAGCTTATAAAATTCCAAAATTTCGCTTCCACTCAAACAAACAACTTTCATTTCGCAAATTGTACCCTTTTGACGAGAAAAAAGCTACTTGGCGAGAGAAAAAAGTAATTTGAATCTAAAAAAGGAACTCTTTTTACGTACCTTGCGCCGAATAATTTATCATTTCTCGCCTTCGTTTCGCACTTAACGTACAACAAGAACAAAATGTCGTCGTTTATAATCAAAAGTATATATCAAGTGACAAAAAAATAGATACCTACGTATGAAAAATACTCCTCGCGATAATCTCGAGTCTTTCGTTATCGAATTTCACAGTTTTTCTCGCAGTTTGAAAATCGATACCGGAAAACTCACTCGCGTTGTACACAAGGTAATTGATTAAAAAACACGAAATCCAATATCTCGATAATCCTCGTTCGCTTTGAATCGTACTCGATGTTAATTCATCCACCCAGCGACGCCATCAAAGAGCTATACTCAGCGAACCCCCTCCCATCCAGGGCCAATCCGACCAAAGCTCGTTAAGTCGTATTTTTTATATTTGTTGGCGGGAAAAAAATGGCTATACGAATGAAAAAAAACCTCTTTCGCTTCGTCCGCTCTCCCCTCCGCGACTTAATTTACTATTCCTTAATACACGAATTTTTCAGCCGGCAAATGCGATTTAATCTCGGTAAATTCATTTTTCTTCGTTCCTTTTTAACGCAAACGAACATTATCTGTGCCGAGTTGAGCGTTTCATTTTCGAGGTAATTTTCCACACAGCATAAGGCAGGCGTCGTGCAACTCACGCGAATACCAAATTACGCCGCCGAGACGAGAAAACGATCTCTTTTGATTTTTCCTCTTTCGACGACCACGACGACCGCAAGTATTACGAAAATAGAGGCGAAGAAAAAAGCTTGTAAATCGAATCGAATTCGGTCACGGTGGCGATGCTATTGGTCTTCTTTCGACGATACCGAATCCCCGAACGTAATTTGCTTTTTCGATCTATACGAGACGTGGAAAAAGCTAGCCCGAGTTGACAGAAGTGGAAATGAAGAATGAGGGTTTGATAAAGACACAGCGCGAATTAGATTACACGCTGTTGCTGTATTACGTGTACTACCCTTAAAATAAATGACTTTTTCGAGCGCGCCTAGCACCAACTATGAGTCATGGCGCGCCTTTAAATTGGCTAGAATTAACGCCTGTCGCCTGAATAACGCCTAATTACCATCTCTTTCGCCTAAAATTTCCAAAAACAACGACGCAATTATAACAACAGCGAGGGCTTCCTTCGCGAATTCTAAATTTTCAATGAGCGAATTACGACACGAGCGTTTAGTATACGTCACAACGACGACGTCACCGTGCGGAATAGGGGTTTCTTATTTGTCGTCAGCGATTTACCTCTTTTTTTTTGCCACTTCTTCAACCCCCCTTTTTGATTTTCCAACAAATTACAGTGTAATGTCAACTCGAACCGGTGTCGTATCAAGTTCGCTATAGATACCTTTACCTAGTTTTCGTATCGTGTCGTCGAATATCACTCGTTTTCAGTCTTGGTTAAAATGTCACGTCTCGTCGATGATGCGAGAACGCTGTTTCGTCGTATTTTCTCGTCGTTTTGTCATCTCGATGAAATATTTCTTTAGCAAATGGTACCGTAAAGTCGAGGCAGCAAACATCGTCGGTTGATATATTTCCACCATATGTGACGAACAATAATCGAGATATCTGTATTATCTTTTTTGAAAGAAATAACGACCATAAATCGAATGCAGATGTCTCGAAGATTCAGATTTTTTTCGTTTTTTACAATCGTAATGGCATAAAATTGAGGGAAAAAACGAAAATCTTCGAAAATGCCATAAAAATTAGGGGAAAAATTATAAAATTTTTCAAAAAAATACCTAAAAGTGTTTAAACCTTCATCTTCTGTTTTTTCAAATTTAAACCCCTGTCGTTCAAGTGAAAATTGAACAAAATGGAAAATTTTTTGAGCGTCAAGCAACTAATTTCTGAAAAATCAAAATTATTCAAACGAATCGTTCGCGTTCGACAAGCCGCTTTTGAAAATCGTTAATGAATGAACGAAGAACGATCCTTCGAATATGTTTAAATAAACTGAGTTCAGTTCAACGTGGATCTGGCATTGAAAAACACACTCGTAGGGTGTTTTATGTGAATTTATTAGTAAGGCATTGTACCTACCCTAAAAAAATTTGGAAAAAATTGTTAAAATTCGAACTATTTTCCACCAATTTTTTCCCACAATAATCATCGTATTCCCTTACAATATTTTGAAAAATTTTCAAAAAATTCAATGAAGGCAAGTTTTGTAAAATATTCAGAATTTTTCAACATTTTTCAATTAGGTTTCAGAAATTAGCCATTTGTTTAAACACATTTTAATGAATTTAATAATTCTGGTATTTTAATTAAATTTCAATATCTTTAGCAGGTCTTCTTCAATTTTTCGAAATAAATAAATCACAATACTTTCATTGCTGCAATTTTTGAAAAATTTATTACCCATCCCCGACAGAAAATCACTTCATCAAAATTCTTCAATTACCCCCCCCCCCCTTGAAATAACTTCACCCTTGTCCTGCCAAAAATCGTTTCGTGGAACTTTTAAAAAATTCAATTTTCAGTTTGAAAAAATATTGAAATTTTAGAACAGGTAGGTTTTTTTCAATTTTTACGATGTTTTTGACGACTTTGTTTCATTGCAATTTTTTAAAACAATTTGTTGCTATTTTGGACACCTCATGTTAAAATTTGAAAGATTTAAATAATATTTTTCAGGAAGATCCTGACACCATTTTGACGATTTTTTTTTTTTGGAAATGAGAATCATTTTATCATGTTTTCAGATTTCAAGGACCAATTCTACGCACTATTTTTACCTAATATCTGCAATAAATACCTATGCTTCGAAGCAAAGCTAGAAGATTTTCGTAATATTAATAATTTTATACTATTTTTGATTAATTTCAACATTTTTATCACATTTAAGGTAATTTTACAGGCAAAAAATTTTGCAATCGGTACATTTTGTGAGTTAAATAACATCAAAAATTTGAAATTTCAGTAATTCCATTTCAATGATCAGAATACATGAAATTTTTTGCCCTCAAAACCAAAAGACGGTCTGACCTCTTAGTCCGAAATCCAAAAATTGAAATAAAAATTCATGACTAGAATTCCAAGGTTTGATGTTATTTTAAGATGATTTCATGAGATTTTAAATACATTACCAACGCGTTTCATCATTTTTTTCAGTAATTTGTAAAATTTTAAATACATTTTGTTTTGTGTTTTTATATTTTTAATCTTGAGAATAATGAATTCTGGGACGAGTTTGAAAATTAAACGATTCTTTACACTACTTAAGTCTAATTTTCAACGCATTTCATCATCATTGAACAATCTTTGCCGAATATCTGACAAAATTCATCAAAATTTCAAGCAATGTTCGTAAAAAAAATTCATTTTAACCAAAAATCTCCCCCCCCCCCCCTAGACCCTCTGACCATTTTCATCTAATTGTAAATTCAAAGAGTCAGACACAATATTATCATGTCTCGCGAAATGCCTAAAAGTAAAATTTTAAAACAATCTAAATTTTTCCAAGTTCAAAAAATCGTTTGAAATCTGAAAATTTTTTCAAGTCCAAAAAAGTCTGGCAAAACGTCTAAAAGTCAGAATGACGAAATTTCATGTCATTTTTTGCAAGTTTGGTCATCGCAAAAACATATCCTATGCTGAAAGTAATAATTTAATGCCATTTTTTCCAAATTTTTGACAATTAGAACAATTCACCATCACTTTTTTTATCAACTTCAAAAGCATTAATAATTTTACAACATTTTCACACTCAACTTTTCTCAACAATTTCGCAATTTCGCAGACAAATTAGAACCCCCCCCCCCCCCCCCCGATAAAATCACATCACACATATCATTTCCAAGATTCCCAAACGGGCTGATTTCAACTCCGACATTTATATCCCCAGCAACGGATATTTTCATCGAGAAACATGCCTATCTCGCGACGAACAACACCTTGCAAAAAAGTAAAAAAAAACTTCTCAAAGTTCGTCGATTTCGGTTCAGTTTTTTTTCACCATCTCCCCAGGTTCATCTCGGTTTTGCAACTTTCGTCTTACATCATACCACCGAGTACGAGTATTTTGCTCGACAACTTTCGTTACGCGTTGTTCGTTTCCCTTTGAAACCTTCATTCGCGAAGAAAATATTCCAATTTCAAGATATGACGCGTATTCCCGAAAGAATTCCTAGTATTTTCTCGAACGTAACTAATTATGTAAATTTTCATTTTTCATTGCTTGCTAAGAAACACCTCTAGAATCGTAAAATGGGAAGGGGGAATATTTTCCAAATAAAATTGTTTGTTCTCTACACGCGTCGACGTTAGATGAATAAATCCAAAGGTATTTTTCTTATGCTTATGGAAACTTTAAAAAGGAGTTTGAATTTTTTCTCTCTAAAAGGATCTTTTTCGACGTGTCCTTCGACAAGAAAAGAAATACGCTGGAAAATGGCAGGCCTTTTCTTTTTTTTGGTAAAAAATGACAAACGATACGTTCCCAAGGACATTTTTTTTCCTACTCGAGACTTCGACGGGGGAAAAAATTCATAACCCACGTCAACGATATTTTTCCCCGAAATCAAATTCCGTATATTTTTTTGCTCAATATAATGAACATTCTCGCGAGGAATTTATCGACTAAAAACTATGCCAAACTGGCCAATCAAATATCATCAGTTCTCGTCCTCTTTCAAGACATCGTACTACAAACCTGTCAAAGCCAATTTAATATAAAATCTCCAACAAGTCTGTTTTTTTCTCGCGAACCGTAATCACGTCACGATTCGACTACGCAGGCACGTAAATCGGAACGAAAAAACCTTATAATTTCGGCGTCGATTCGACTTCGAGCTCGAGAACATCGTTCGATTAGATACACAGGCGACGACGATAATTACCGATGTATAAAAACGTTTTTTTTTTTGGAACATCGTTAATCATCGGATATGAGCTAAAAAGCAACTTGAGCGAGAGCAGCATTCGCTACATCATATAAATAACGCCTTTATACGTAAATTATATCAAAAAACTACTCGACTATGCACAGTCAACATACGAGCAAGGGTTAAAAAACATAACCGGGAAATTTTCACCATCTCTACGTAAATTCGCTCTATTAACATAATACTCGTCGTACGTAGCTACGTAATTTGTCAGTATATAAATTATTTCGTCTATGCATTTATAGCCATTATTACTCTACAACTTGGAAGTTGGAAGGAATTGTGCATTTCGCCTCTCGCTCACCTCAACCTACTCGACTAATCGAAAATATGGCCTAATAATGTATCATTACCGCATCGAACGTTCATATATATCGAGCCGGCTACTACATAACACACCATAGAGATGCCCATGTCTCTCTCTGGCCACTGCCTTCTGCATATTCGACTCTCTCGTCGTAATTTATTTTATTTATGACAAATAGCTGCATATAGGAAAATGTTGTAGGCAGAAGAATGTTATCATTAGTTTGACAGGAAGCCATTTTGTTTCGTAGGTACCCAGCAGTACCCACGCGGGCGGTTATTAAAATCATTTGCTGGTGCTCGTATGCTATGTACGAGTACTTCTTTTCCAAAGAGGAGTCTACGATTCTACGTATGTACGAGTATCGCAGGTTTTTCTCTCACTCTTCGTACCTACCATTGGGTGTAATTAATATTTCCGGCCGAGTAGACCGCCATGTTTAAACTTTTATTTTAAATTAAATTAATTCACCGGCAATTACATGTACACCTACGTTACACACGTACGCCAGCTCCATTGCTGGCCGGACTCGTATGTACGGTCGACCCGGCGCCTACTATACCTTTGCACGTACGTATCCATAAAATACACCTGCTGTAAATATATTATAGGTACCAATGTTTAATCCCCCTTTTCACTCCCACTATCTGTATTTTGGTGGTTGGAAGTTTACGTACGATTGGTGTACTTACGTAGATATACGACTTGCTACCTATTTCTATGTGTTTGAAGGGTCGTTATAAAGGATGTCCCAATTTTGAATGGAAAGAAGAGAGTACTTATTGAGAGCCAGGAACCTTCATCTATTTTCAAAATTGAAAGGATTACCATATTTCAAAACCAAGAAATTTCAAATTATCATCAGTAATTTTTTTGATTTTTTTTTAGCCATCTAAGATGAAAAGCTAGGCCAAACTGTAGAGCTCGAAGGGGCAAATAAATTGTTAATATGATCGTTGGCCTTATTGAGGCCATCAAAAATTGTCCTTAGAGGGCGAGCGGGGGGGGGGGGGGGGGGGGGGGGGGGGGGGGGTGAAAACACTCTTATTTCTACACATAAAGGGGTAGGGATATGTTTGGTATCTTTTTTCCATATAATTCGATCCTTCTGAACTCGAATCCTTCATTACTTTTCCGATCGAAAGAAAAGAAGTGGAACAATCGCGATTTGTGTTGCAAAAAATGGTCAATTTTTGTAAAAACACAGATGAAATTAATTTTTTCATTTTTTGAGCACTGTACAGATGATCAATTGATTCAAAAAACATGTCTTCATTATAATTCGAACCTCCTGAACCCGAATACAAAGTTATTTTCTAGACAGGAATTAGAGAATTCAACTAATTGTCGAATTTGCTCATCGTAAAATCGTCCAATTTTTGCTATAAGACCTTTTTTTAACCTACGAGTAATTCAAACCTCCTCAACTCAAATTCGAATTTAGTTTCCAGGTAGAAAGAAGGTAATTCTCAGAATTATCGAATGTGCAAAACATACAGGGATCGATTTGTGCTAAAATTGACAGAATTTTTTCATTTTCAGAAGAACGGCTCTTCCTGATTTTAATATAGAAAAAAAATTATAGAATAAAAAATCACTGATTTTCAACGTTCTACAACTTTTGTTCGAAACTTTTTTTCGTATCGTCAATTTAGCAAATTTTTTCACCCGGGAGTCCCCAAAAAAATTACGTTGCAGTAAAAAAATCACGATACGAGAAAAAACTTGAAACAAAAATTGTAGAGTATTAAAAAGTCATCATTTTTTATTCTACAATTTTTTTCCTATTTTGCAATGGAAAGAAGCTATTCTTCTTAGAAGATATTAGGAATTTATGCATAATTGACTCATGAAATTTTCCGAAAATTTAACATTTTCTGCGACACAAATTTCACGATTGTGTCATTTTTCTACTTTCAATCGAAAAAGTAATGACAGATTCGAGTTCAGGAAGGTCGAATTATATGGAAATGATACTACACATCCTTCCGCCCCCCTCCTCACCGTGCAAACACAGCTCTAATGCGATTTTTCTTAATTTTAGGGACATTTTGAAATACCGAGTTTTATAAAATTTTCAAATGAATTTTTAATAACTTTTGAATAAAAATTATGATATTTTTATGACTTTTATATAAAATAATGATGAATGATTTTGGAAAAAAAATCGTAATACGTACGTATTGAATTTTTATTCAAAATTTTGTTTTTTTTTCAACTTGGAAATCAATTATGAAAATTTTTATGGTTTTAGATCAAAATAATAATTTTAGAAAAATTATTTATGAGTCAAAAATTATGACTATAAATATTAGTATTTGATTTAAAATTTTGGCATTTTCCAACTTTGGAATCAAAATAACCCAAGTGAGCCTCATATCACTGTATAATTTTTGGATCAAAATAATGACTAGAAATATTGTTCAAAATTGTGAACATTTTGACTTTTATTTTTTTAAACGTTGAAAATGCAAATATTACGTCCTACGTGATTTAACATAAAAATAATGATTCTGGAATTTTTTTTCTCAAGTCAAAATTTGCGACCAAATTTTGATTTTTAATACCAAATTGTGACATTTTTTTTCAACTTTGGAATCAGAATAATATCTCTTGTGCAATTTTTGTATCAAAAAAATGATTAGAAATATTGGTCAAAAATCGTGATTTTATTTTGACTTTTATTCCAAACTTTTAGTTTTTCAACGCTGAAATCTAACTGTCGCAATTTTTGTGATTCTTTCAGTTCAAAATAATGATTTTAATAAAATTATTTTCAAGTCGAAAATTATGAATAGATTTCTCTTTTGATTCAACATTTTTAAAGTTTTAACTTTGGAATCAAAAGAATAGAATTTTTATAACTTTTTAATCGAAAAAATAAAATAAATTATCAAAAATCTTGATCAAAAATCTTATTTTATTTTTCGAACTTTTTATTCTATTTTCATTCTTTGTCCTGTTTTACTTATTTACTTATTTGATACAAATTCTCTTTTTTTTCGAGCGTGACCGTTTGAACGAAGAACAATTTTTTTAGTTATCAAGAAAATTGAGCAAAATCACCAACCCTTTTTAATATTTTGCTCGCTGCAGACTTCCCTGTCAAGTCATTAACACAACTAACCCCATCAAAATATTCTAAATAAAATTTTCTGTCCAATACCTCAAACCACAACTCCCTACTCATCACAGTTCTTGAAAAATTCAAGGTCGAGAATGCCAAACCGACATAAAAAATTTCAATGAGCATAATTCAGCCCCTGCAGTTCGGAGATTATGCAAATATATTCGCATATACTCACCATGTGTTGCATAGTTCCTAATTTGAAGGCTTTACTCCTATTCTGGGACACTCGGTATGTACATGAAATTTTTTATATTTCACTGTGATTATCTCACTCCCTGAGTTTTATCCAATCGAAAATGGGACACCCTGTATGCACATATTGCACACCAACGTCCGTACTAGAAGGAACTCATGGTGCGAAAATTTTTGCCCCATTAACATTCCACCACTGGTATCTTTCTTTGGTGTTCGAAGAATAAAAAACAAATACACGTAAATAATTATGTTATCAGAGAAGATTGTACTCGTAAGTACGTATATGTAAAAGCAAAGAGCACAAAAAGAAGGCACTGGCGATGAAGTAGAAAAAGCAAAAAGAAGAGAAAAAAAATGCAGAAAATCTTAAGGTCATTGGTATATTGTCTGCTGCATCGCCCCCTGCCCCCTTCCACACACATATACGAGTACGTTATGTACACACAGAGGTATGCAAATACGCCTATTTTAATAGGATATTTACTTATATTGAGAAAGGAATATCGTGTAATGCGTTCCTTTACAACTATTACACGCTTTAATTGAAATGATTCTTCGTTTATTTTCCACCGCTCTTTTCTCCCTTCCTTCTAAACGCAACCTTTATTCTTTATATAACATATACAATAACATTTATTTAATTAATTACATTATAAAAGCCATCCATATAAAAAACGGACATACGTCCGTCCTTGTCTAAACGATAAATAAATTAATTAACCGGGCCTTGTCTCCGGGTATTAAATTCTCAACCAGTTGAGATTTTTTTTAAGCCATTCGAACCTTTGTTTTTATCAATTCTCTCGCCAATTGATTTTATTTTTCTTTCCCAATTCGGGTGAAAAAAAATATCGTTTCTAAGACTCGCTTCAAAATAATGAAATTGTCTTTCCAAGTGTCATCGAAATTGTCACGTGGCGCAGCAGGCAAAAAAAAACGAATAAACCGTTCTCTTTGTTTGTCACCATTTTTGCATCGTCGATATTCTCCCAGCAAGTTTTTCTTTCCATATTTCTCTACTGCTCCGAATGACTGACGATTAATATAACGGAAATATAGTCGACGTTTTTCGCTTTCAACGATACCTGCCTCTACGTAGGAAACTGTACAGAATTACTTGGGAGATGCGCTGCTCTGCTCCGCGAGACGATTAAGCCCGATTTTCACAATTTCCGCGAGTCGCAGCATCATCAGCGACGTCGTTTAGGTGCTGTTTTCGTGTCATCGATACAGATGGTTTTTTTTTCTCTCTAGATTTGATTTTTCTTTCGGTTTTTTTCTACCTCCTCCGAAACGAATCGTTGACAACGTATTTCCCATGTTCTTACATCGATTCTACGTGTACTCGGGCGAGGTGGTTTCACAATTCACGCGGGTACACAGACATCTAATACATAATACGACCATCTCCTCGGACTATCCGTTGGTCGCACCGCGGATGGCAAACCTGTTACCATTGTTTCCGCGTATAAAGAGAAGTATTTCCTGGTGATCGCTTTGGGTGGTATTTGTCGCGCGTAAAATCTTGCCTGCTTTTTAGTTTTATCTAGCGAACGAGATTAAAACCAGATGTAAGCGTTGTGCTATAGTAAATGGTATCAGCGACAGATAAGACGACGCAATGTGCGAGCCGAGCTTCGATATAACCTATGTACCTGGTACACCTATTGATAATACTCGAGTAATAATTGTCTGTGGTAAGTGTAAGGGGAAAAATTCCGCCACATATTCGTATAATGAGGTGTAGGTACTTGGCGGTGTTGGAAAAATTCGATTGAAAATGGGAAACGTACAATGACCTGCGATATGAAATTCCGAATTGAAAAGAGAGAAGATGAGATTGGGGTGGAAAGGGAGGGGTGAACGACGATAGAAATCGAGAGCAGAAAAATGCAAAGTGCACAACTAATGAACTGTATTCTGTAAAAAAGTAAATGACCAATAGAGTAGGACCAAGATTGAAGAAGGGGGGGGGGGATGACTGACCAGGAAATTGTCAATCGTCATGTTGAATCATCTGCCCCCAAAAATGCAACGAATAAAGTGTCTAATCAATTAGAGAAACAGCCCATTTTGAAAATCAGATGAGGGGGGGGGGGGGGGGGGGGGTAGAGAAGAATTTCAATAAGGCATAAAATGTACCAAAGAAACAAAATTGAGATATTACTGATATCGATGCATTACCAATCAGTAATTTAAAAAAAAAAAAACACCTTACAACGAAGAATTAAGCTGAAATTAAGAACCAGAAACAGTATTAAATAATCAAGTTTCACCTTCTAAGTATGAACATTTAGCTAAGTCAAAATCCATTTCTAAAATATTTTGAACAAACTTGTATCATTGAGAATACAAAAAGGATCATCCACACAGAAGGCTGATGGTTTTGAAATGAAAAAAAAAACATTGAAAGTAAAAATCTCGAGAACTAAGCCTCCTAGAAAAAAAACTAATCTCTTGAAGCAGAAAGAGAATTTAAAGCTCTACAATTTTGACTCTGAGCATTTTTTTTTGCAGGACCCTTAATTTAGCCACAAATACAATTTTATGAGTTTTTTTTTTTCATTTTCAATATCAATAGCTTTGTAAATGAACTAAATTTCTCATAAACATGGATTTTCTGGCAAAACTAAGGGTCTTACGAAAAAAATGTAAAGAATTAAAATTGTAGAACTTGAAATTTTCTTTCAGCTCATAGTGTTCAATTTTTTCTAGGACTTAGTTTTCGAGATTCTTGCAGCCAAAGTTTTTTTTTCATTTTTGAAACCATCAATCTATATGGACCACCCTAAATTTCAACCGCCTTCTGTGGAAATTTTAATAGAAAAAAAAACTCTTACGCCATAACTGCATCAGATAAGCTGATTTTCTACACCAACATTAGAAAATTTCATCCTGAAAAAATCCAATTTTACTAAGCATATTATTTTTCAACTCAAGAAATGAATACATCTGTGATGAAGTTTTGAAATTTTCCATCACGTATATCTTGAGAACCGGTTCATAAAAAA
>FIZU01027792.1:0-11333 GCA_900064475.1 Pseudococcus longispinus
CCCCCACCCCTATCTGTGATGTGACAATCACTAAAACTTCACGATTAGTGAATTTCACTAAGTGTGACTCAGAAGGGCTTTTAGATATTTTTTGCCAGACATCATAACATTTTGTGAGATGGATTTTTTAAAAAGTTAATCTCATAATTTATAAAATTTTACAAAGCGCCATCATGTTTGATAAAATAATCTACTTATAAGTCAAGAAAAATGAGTCACAAAATTTTGTCTTTTTTTCCCTCCTTTTTGGGTGGGTTTGGACTACGAGGTCCATCTGTCCAAAAAAATAACTCCAACTTTTGAAAAAAGATTCAGGTACCAATATGTCCGCTTGAAGAGTGGATCTATTTAGTTTTTGAAGTATCGTAGCCTTTCAATTTTGAGAATAGACTACATAAGTACGTGTAGATTTTTCAACTCTGAAAATCTGCTGAAATTTTCCAAGCCCAAAAAAGTTACGTGAAAAGTCGCCTCTGCCAAAATGCCTAAAAGTCAGCGTGATTTCTGCATTATTTGTATGATTTTGGATCATGAATTATTAGCTATTGACTAATCGATTATTTGTTTTGTTTTTTTGTTCCAGGTAAGCTTGAAATTTTCATCCTATGAATACCACACGAGAATTGAATAATAAGTGAGTTATTTTTGTTTGAAAAAATGTATGGCACGGTTTATAATATTTTTGATGACCATTCTATTTGTAGTTGGAATATCGACTCAGTTTTTTGATATTTCACTCTTATCACATTTTCCCCATAAAATCAATTTGAACGTTCAAGGTAAAAACGTCTCCAAAAAATTTTCAAAATGCTAAAAAAAAAATGTGAAAAATCAAGCAAATCAAATCCCACGCGTTTTTATCGTAACAACGATGTAACGTAATTTTTCCAACAATAGAATAATATTCGACATCAATTAATTTAGATTATTTTTCTACACGGTTACATTTTTTTTGGCAGCAACGGTGAAATATTCGTTAGACTAATTGTTAAAAGCTATTAAGTTATAGTTGATTAAGAACAAGTCGGCCGGTACCACTTTGTAACGACTACTTCACACGAGTTGGAAGGCTGACATAAAACATATGCTGGCATGATACAAGCTCGTAGTACATTTTCGCCCCTTTCTCGCATATAGCCCATCATACGAATACACCCAATTATTATTTTTCAATTTTCAAATTGCGCCGAGAAAATTGACAAGTTTGGGGCGTTATCTTTCTTTATAATCAATGCGTATAGTCGATGAAAAAGCTACGCGAAAAACCGGACTGCCTTTCGTTCTCTCTTTGATTACAGATCAAAGTAAATTTATACACGGTCGAATTCTAAAAAGGACCATCGTACGTAACCTAACATTTCTTTTTCAATAACCTCCGTAGTCTTCGAGTGAATGAGCTTTTCTACATAGTTTCAAACTCGGACTCGTCGGCGTTCTTCTTCTTTCCTGTTTGGTGGTCGATGAATATGCACGTGTAATTTAGATATTAATATTTCGATCGATTCGAGAATACGAGATGCTTGAATTATTTTCCAACATGTGTCGAAAATGTACGAATTGAGTTGAAAATTGAGATGTTTGAACGATACATGGATTTTGGCATCGAAATGGTAACCATTTCATTAATAATTGAAATAGAAAAATGATCAATTTCCATGAATCTGATCGACGAGAAAGTTTGGAATTTCACTGCAGCGAAGAAAATCGTCATTGATATACAGGATGGCCCATTTAAAAGATATGATGGTTTTGAAAAAGGAAAAAAAAATAACTGGGCTACAAAAATCTCGAAAACTAAGCCCCCTAGAAAAAAATTGATAACCCTTGAGAGAAAGAGAATTTCAAGCTCTACAATTTTCATCCCTCGCATTTTTTTCGTGGCACCCTTAGTTTGGCCAGAAAATTCATGTTTATGGCAAATTTTCGAAGTTCCCAACTGCAAAAATGAAACAAGTTTGCAAAAATCTGGAAAACTAAGCCCCTTAGAAAAAAACTATTAGCTCCTAGCAAAAAGAGAATTTTATGCTCTATAATTTTTATCCCTTGTATTTTTTTCGTGGCATCCTTAGTTTGGTCAGAAAATTCATGTTTATGGGAAACGTTCATTCGATGATTTTGAAAATGAAGAAAAAAATCAAGAAAATAGCATCGATGTTGTGAATTTCCCAGTAACGTGGGTATTTTTAGCCAAACTAAGGATGCTACGAAAAAAACGAAAAGAATAAAAATTTTAGTGCTTGAAATTATCTTTCTTTCATGAACTATTAGTTTTTTTTCTAGGAGGCTTTGTTTTCGAGATTTTTGCAGTTGAAGTTGTTTTATTTTTCATTTTCAAAAACCATCGAACTTTACAAATGGATCGCCCTGTATTATTGGTCGAATAGAAGAATACACTGAAACAGGGTGGGGTGGTTAAAATTCCATAAACTTTTGGTTACTAATAGTTCTTTCTTAAAGTTGCTTTATTGTGTTCTTCCATCCAATCCTTTTCTCCTCCATTCGTTATAATTTTAATTTTCGAAAAATTTTCAAAATATAATTCTTCGTATCTTCGAAAACTTGTAATGAGAAAAATCAAGATCGATTCTTTTCTAACATCAATTGGTTGCTGACCTCGACGTATCGATTTGAGTTTGACCCCTTCCCCTCCCCTTCAACCTGGACTATTTCTCGGTGTAAATTTACATTTTTTTATTGGGCTTATCAATAATAAACAAATACAGATTGAATTTCTAAAAAAAAACAACTGATCCTGCATTCCAGATTCAAATGAAGATTTTCCATATAAATTTATACAATCTCAGCACACTTTTGAAGATGTTTCGGTTTGAAAATAAATTTCGTGTTATCAACTGAAAACTACAATAATAAATAATATCGAGCTATAATTAAAACCGCGAATCTGGAAAACAATTCTATGCACAGAACGAACTCATCTCGATGATAAATATTTATCGTGACCATACATAGCTGAATCTGTCGAATAGAATATAGGAAAAAGAATGGCGCAGTAACACGCGAAAAACAACGATAATGAAAATAATCAAAACTAATTCAGAAACAAGCACTAATGAATCATAAACAAACCGCGCAATTACACGAACACAGACCAATACCACGAATATCCAACAGTATTTTATATGAGATAACGTGCCGAGAGGCGAGCGAGGGGTCGAGGGTACGAACTCGAAGCAGGCATAACACATTACACGTACCCAACGAATAGAAAAAATGAAAAAAATTCTATAATAAAAATACACAAACGTAGTATTTTCGACGATGGGTTTTTAAGTAAACAGACGATGAAAAAGTTACCATAACATTATCGTCGAATTCAGTTTACATCGTGACGCAAAATAGGCGCCAATAAACCGAGAAAAAAAAATTATTTCGCGGAAATGAAATATACGTTTTATTTCCAAAGTGAAGAATATCGGCCTGTATATCGGTTTATTAAACCGATTAGCACGAGATATAAATACAAAAGGGTAGTTTATTTCCTCGGCTATAGTACGAGGGAGCTACGAAGTTTAAAATATGCTTAAAGTGATAGCAATACCTAAGGGCTATTTTGGAAACCGAAACCGTATATTTATATACTGTAATTTTATAAAAGCATGTGTGAAAACGGTTCTCCTCGAAAAAGCTTAAGTCTTTTTTCATTTTCTCATTGAATTATTGACCATTCTTTGGAAAAAGCTAAAGCTTCGCCACGTTGCTCTCGCCAAACTTTTCAAAAACAATAATAGCCGAACGTGAAAATATTGAGAAATATTTTCGTATATATGGTTCGTGTATGGGATAATGGCAGGGCAAAGGGGTGAGTGTTTAACCGCAGGATAATGTAGCCCTATTTAATATTATCCGTACCAGAAGCTCGCTCGCTTCGGTTTGTTTGCTCTAGTCGACCTAAAGCAGCCTTCGCGTTTCGGTCTCACAACGTCTACAAAAATCTTTTATCATGCGGGAAAAAATGTTCACTGGTCGAAACGTAGTACTCACTGTGAAGAGGTCTTTTGGCACACATATTTTCTCCTCACAACACCGAAACGTTACCGCTCTCGAATGCAAATTCTTCAAGATACGTGTGCGCGGATGCCGGCTTTTGACAGCCAAAAACGTATGCAAATAATGAATGCTTTCGAAATTACCCCCTCTGACCCCACACCGTCGATGGTACGCGTCGTATAACGCCGATGCTTATTTTAACGTGTGGCGTTTTGCTTTTTAAGCTTTGGTAATAAGTTGTGGAAATAGGGGCCTGATGGGCTCGCAAAATCATTTTTTCCAGTGGTTAGCAAATATATGGCGTGAGGATGTGATGAGTTTTATGAGTATAAGTGGACTGGAGTGGAACTAAGATGAGAAAAAATTCAATAGAATTTTACGAAATGGAATTGACGAGATGAATTTCGATGAATGAAATGGGTATACGAAGAGCTCGCATTCGGAAAATATGAATTGAGAATTTTAATTGAAATTTCTTGGTATTTTCTCGTTTTTGAAATTCATCGATTTTTGGTAGGGCGGGGGAGGTGAATTGCATAAAACGTTTCATAATTATCAATTACTTACTTATTCATAATTTCGTTTAATATTTTCAGGAAGGTAAAGCGATACTCACCTGAAACAAAAAAATAAAAGTGTTTCATTACAAAATTGTTTCTAAAATATAGGGTAGCCTATTTATGAGATTGATGGTTTTGAAAGCAAAAATCTCGAAAACTAAGACCCTTAGAAAAAAATTAATAGCTAATTGAAGAAAGAGAACTTCAAACTCTACAATTTTCATCCCTTGCATCTTTTTCGTAGCACCCTTAGTTTAGTCAGCAAATTCATATTTATGGGGAACGTATAAAGTCGATGGGTTTGAAAATGAAGAAAAAAGCATCGACTTTGGAAAGGCTCTGGTATGGTCAGGGGTTCAATCGGCTTATGGCCGAATTTCAAAATTGAAAAACTTAATTTTTGTTTTGCTTTTTTTCAGAATTTTCAAAATTAAAAGTATCGACGTTGGGTTTCAAAAATATGCAGTTGCCAACTTCTCGATGATTATATATACACCTGCGGAGAGTTTGCCCGAGCATTATCCTGTTTTTTCTCCCTCGAACAACATCTCGTTTGCTAACGAATGTTCGTTCGTTCTCTTTCTTGTTCAATAAATTCATCTTCAAGAGGACATTTCTCAAACTTACGAGCTAACAACTCCCCCCTACACATACTGAAAGAAAGATGGGTCCATTCTTCAAGCGGTCATATTGGTACATGGATATGTCTTTTTAAAATTCATAAGTTTTCAAAAGTCTAACAGAAAGTCTCCTGCTCATTGAATTTTTAAAATCCATAAAGTCGTGATGTTTGAAATTTTCTTATAATTATTCCAAGTCCAAAAAGTCATTTGAATTTTGAAAAATTTTCCAAGTTCAAAGAAGTCAAACAAAATATCCAAAAGTCAGAGTAAGAGAGTAAGGGATTTTCGTGACTGAATTTCATAATGGAATTTTTTTGAAAAATTTTCGAAATCCAATTTCAAGTAAAAAGAGTCAATAAAAATCTGAAAATTTTTCCAAATTCAAAAAAGTCTGACAAAATGTCTGAAAGTTAGCCTTAGATAAAACCCTGCCTGACAAAATGTATGATTTAAACTTTCTTGAAATTTTTTAAGTCCATAAAGCTGAAATTTTCCAAACCCAAAAATTAATTACATTGTTTATCTGACAAAATGTCTGAAGTCAGGATTATCTCTGAAATTTTCCAAGTTCAAAAAGTCAATGGAAATCTGAAAATTTTTCCAAGTCCAAAAAAGTATGACAAAATGTCTAAGAGTCATCGTCGAGGAATTTCGTGACGGTTTTTACGGACAAAAAATGGACAAAATTTTTATAGATTGACCCCAGCCATTAGACATTTCCATATCAAAAAATTCAAGTTTCTCGATTTTGCTGAAATTGCAATATTTGATTAATATCGACTTGAAACATGTTCAGTAATGATTTTTAGACCCCTAGTCCATCTCGGAGAAGATTGTAAGTTCTTAAAATGGCGTCATTCAGTATGAACGAATTTGATCTTAATTCAGGTTGATGGTGTATTTTGGTGTCATTGATGATATATCGTAAGAAAAATTTTTCGATCAGAAATGACCTAGTTGAGGGATGAAAATATGCTAAAAACGGTTTTTTGACGATTTAGGGATGACCTCCTCCTCCTCCTCCCCCCTCCCTTGCAAAAATCCAAAAAATTCTGAATCGTACAAAATGGTCTGAAAAACATTTTTTCTTCGTGCTCGCACCAAAATTGTGCCCCCTGTAGCGATTTTAAGTTTTCAAAGTCGATTTCAAGGTCATTGTAGGGGTCGGAAAAATTTGAAAAAATTTCACAACGTTCCCCTTTTGAGCACTTATACTCACATACCAAGTTTGATGAAAATCGATCGGAAACTCGCTGAAATATTATTTTTTAGCTTAAAATCATTATTTGGGGGTCCAGCTCCCAGGGAGTGACGTAAAGGATTCTGCATAAGCTGTAAAATCATCTTTTACCATAGCAAATCGAAAGCCCTGAAAAAACTTACCACGCCAGAGCCTTTCTCATAAACACGAATTTTCTGGTTAAACTAAGGGTGCAACGAAAAAAATGCAAGAGATGAAAATTGTAGATCTTAAAATCCTCTTTCTCCTGTGAACTATTAGTTTTTTTGTAGGGAGCTTATTTTTCGAGATTTTTGCGGCCAAAAAGTATTTCATTTTTGAAATTATGGATTTCGTAAATTTCTCATAATAAACGTGTATGTTCTAGCCAAACTAAGGGCGCTATGAAAAAAATGCAAGAGATGAAAATTGTAGGGCTTGAAATTCTGCTGCTCTTGAGAGCTACGAATATTACTTTTTTCTTGGGAGACTTGGTTCTCGAAATTTTTGTAATCAAAGTGTTTTTTTCCCCTTCATTTTCAAAACCATCGACCTTAGTCTATGCATGGTTCACCCTGTAGGCTTCCTAAACTGTAAGTCATTAATAATAAAAAAAGCAAAACATCACCCAGGACAATAACTAACGTTGAAAAAAAACCATAAACGTACACGAAACGTTGAAATTGAACGAGAAATTTCGAAATATGGCAAAGATTGATACTAATTAAGTAAACAGCCTATCGCATTATGAAATAACATCTTAGATTAGAAAACTTATTCAATTCTTTGAGCAACTTATTACGTTTATGGAAGCGTGCTCAGTTAGTTATACCTACGCATGGAGAACATCCTAAACGTATAAAAAATCAAACCAACGTGCTTAAATATAATTTACAAGAAGACTTTTTAAGTAAATTAAAAAAAAAAAGGACCCGACGTTACTCTATCATCGCCACATTGGCTAGAGTGTAAAAAAAACTGATAAAGGAAAACAAAAAAGAGGAAAATTACAAGCAACGACCTAATCTTGGCATAATAAAATTAAATTTTCGAGCCAACCGTGACTGTTTCCTTTTGACGGGTGGAAATTTTTTTTACTGCTGTGTAGAAGACCGTTTGTTTCAATTATCAGGATATTTAAAGCGAACGTATATTTTTCTACGGCCTCGTATTTATTTCGTTGAACAAAAATTGTCGGGTATTATGAAATTGAAAAATATATTTCTCGTATTTTTCCGGACTCCGACCAAGTTTCGCGTTTTCTTTACAATAAGCAAGTGAATTCGTTAGCGGAAAAATTACGTATTATCAAGAAGTTATAAGTCGACAAACACAATCGGCCGGCTCGGATCCACTTGTGTGCTTATTATCAAACGATGTGGACAATTCGTACCGTAGAGAAGAGAAAATTGAGTTTCAAATGGGGATTTTTTTCCTATTAATGATACCGTTTTGACGATGGGTCAGGGTGTTAATTTTTTTTTCAAAGGTGTAGGGCGTTAGCATTAAGTGGTGTTACAGTTCGTTGTGTTTTTGAGGGGTAATCGTGGTCTAAAGTTGGCAAAGTTCGTAAATAATGTTAAATAATCCAGTGGATTTCAAAACTGCGTAATTTTTTTTTTCGACGATGAATCGAAGTAATTTTCGAGCTGCGGTAACTGGCAAGTGACGACGATGGCTAATCGTTTAATGCGAACAATGTGTTTTTTTTCGAAGGCTTTCATTATACCACGTTGCTTGTATTGCTTTTTCGATTTCTTCTCACAAATATTTTCCATGCATTGGAATTGCTTTTTAGAATTTTCAATTTATACACTCGACCGAAATTTTGAATAAATTTTTGGTGTTTAGCGTTGTTTACTAACATTCCACATTTTTCTTTTAGGATATTTTATCGAACAATTCTCACTATTAACCTACTTTCCCATTTACAATTTTTTTGTTGGATACTTTGTTCCGAGGGTATTTCTTTTGGTGAGGAAATGTAGAATCGAGGGAGGGGAAATCAATAATCAATTTATGCACGTTTCGTGAAAGTATAAAACCTAAGATATGCTCTTGTTCTTTCTTCTATGTCAAACTGAAGTGCATATCCCAATCTGATATATAATGTCAAAGAGTCGGATACAATGTTGTCATGTCTCGTGAAATGTACAAAAGTCAAATTTTGAAACAATTAAAATTTTTCCAAGTTCCAAAATCAACTGACACCTAATAAAATTTTTAAAAATTGAAAAAGTCATGATTTCTAAAATTTTTTGAAATCTGAAAAAATTTTCAAGTCTAGAAAGCCTAAAATAACCTGACAAAATGTCTGAAAGTAAAATTTATCTCTAAAATTTTTCAAGTTCAAAATCCAAAAAGTAAATGGAAATTTAAAAATTTTCCAAGTTCGAAAAAGTTCGACAAAATGTCTAAATGCCAGCAGGTTCAAAAAAGTTTCACAAAGTCTCTAAAAATCTACGTTACAGGTAAAAAGCTGTCTGACAGTATTCTGATTTGAATCTTTCTTGAAATTTTTCAAGTCCATGAAGTCGAAATTTCCCAAGTCCAAAAAAGTCCAAAAAAGTCTTACAAAATGTCTGAAATTTTCCAAGTCCAAGAAGTTGGCCTGACAAAATGTCAAAAAGTTACACTGATTTCTAAAATTTTCTGAGTTAAAAAAGTCCAAAATGTTTAAAAGTCAGCGTCACGAAATTTCTTGACTTTTTTACAGGTTTGGTCATCGATAAAGCATATCCTTAGCTAAAAATCTCGGTCATTTCCGTACTACCCATGAAACCATGAAACATAGGATATGCTTTTGCTGATTAAAAATTTTTTACATTCCAAAAAAGTCTCACAAAATTTCTCAAAATTAGTGCAAATCTAAGAATTTTCCAAGTCCAAAAAAGTCTGACATAATGACTAAAAGTCAGTGGAAATCTAAAAATTTTTCCAAACCCAAAAAAATCTGACAAAATGTCTCAAAGTCGATGAAAATCTGAAAATTGTTTCAAAGTCAAAAAATGCTGACAAAAGTCTGAGTTGTTTGTCTGAAAAAATGTCTAAAACTCAGGAAATCTGAAAATTTTTCCAAGTTTAAGAAAGTCTGAAAAAATGTCTAGAAGTCGGTCTAAAAAAGTCAGCATTATCTCTAAAATTTTTCCAAGTCCAAAAAAGTCTGACATTATGTCTGAAAGCCAGCGTGACGAAATTTTGGGACGGATTCTCGTGATGGAATCCGCGAGATTACTCCCCATAGCTAAAGCATATCCTATACTAACACGGCTCGGATTTCGACCAAATCCAAGGGAGTGGTTTATTTTAATTGCACTACAGAAAATTTCAGACCTCTAGTTCAAAGGTGGCCGGAGGGGGGGGGGGATTGCTTAAAATGGGACCACTTTTGAAAAAACTGCAGTTTTGCCATTCCTCTCCGAAAAGGTCAATTTGAGTTTCTACACCTCTCTAGGTTATTGAACTCAAAATTGGACACTACTTATTGCTCTCTACCAAGGGTTGAAAAGTAGCAGATCGCTGAAAAAACAAGATTTTTGAGTTATAAAAAAATGAAATAGGTACCCTCCATTTCGTACCAAAACCGAACCTAACGGACGCCTTTCGATGCAAAAAAATGATTTCGATTAAAAAAACTGAAAAACTTTCATTGCAGCCTTGCAAACTTTCGATCTTTATAAGAATTCAGAATTTTTAAATTTTTCATGTTTGAAATTTATTTTTGCAAAAATTGAAAACTGGCAAGACTGCAATGAAAAATTTACAATTTTTTCTGCATCAGTGGGAATTCTTCAGACTCGTTATAAGTCACACTTTTTGCCATTTTCATGTTTTTACCGATTTTTATTCCTTATGCTTCCTTCCATCAAAATAAACTAAAATTAAATCCCTTCGGCCAAATACCATGAAAAATCTTTTAAAAAGTAAGAAAATTGGCCATTTGAAGTACCTATTTTATTTTCAATTCATTACAAGTACTTACCTATTATTATTCCAAATTCTGATTTAGAATGATAATTTTTGTAGTGAAATGAAAATAAATGCGTCAAAATGAACTAATTTTATCTCATTTTTTAGATTTTTCGTTTATTTTGTAAGAAAAAAAAAAACGTTCATTTGCAAAACCATTCGAGTCCATCAAGTTTCACCACCTCAATTCACTTGATTCAGAAATCAGAAGACACCACGTTCACAAAATATCACTGTAGGCGAGTTCAAATAGTGTTACCAAACATCGGGGCTCAAAAATTTTTCAGGTTCAGCTGGCATCAAATATTTGTGTAGAACGTTTTTTGTGTCTCCAGAAAAATTTACCTCGTTGGACTTTGGTTGTTTTGCAAATGACTGGTTCAGTTCATAGTTGATGATAATTTTTCTACGTCCATCTCGCGTTAAGACTGATATCATTTTGAGAAAAACTGAATTATGTCATTTGTTTATTTTAGCTAATTTCATTGATTATGATAAGTTTAAAATAATGAGATTGAAGAATTTGTGGATTTCTTTGTCCATTCTCGAGTGAAACAGGTAGCTAGCTGGGTATATATTTCCATTCTAAGTACCGAGCAATACAGGGTGGTCCATTTATAAGGTCAATGGTTTTGAAAATGAAAAAAAAAAACTGATGGCAAAAATCTCAAAAACTTACCTAACTCTTTAGAAAAAAAACTAATAACTCATAGGAAAATAAGAATTTCAAGCTCTATAATTTTTATCGCTTGCATTTTTTTTGTTGCATCTTGCATCTTTAGTTTGGGCAGAAAATCCATGTTTATGGAAAATATACCAAGTCTATGGTTTTGAAAATGAAAAAAAAAAATAGAAAAATAGCATCGACTTTGTAAATTTCCAATATAAAATCCACGACGTGTCTGTCTGTCTGTCTGTCTGTCTGTCTGTCTGTCTGTCTGTCTGTCCGTAACG
>FIZU01027810.1:0-20721 GCA_900064475.1 Pseudococcus longispinus
TAGCTTAACATGTTACAAATAAAGTTGACAAATTTTCAATAACTGCAGTGATTTTGGACCCCCCCCCCTATCATGTAAGATGTTTTCGGTTCGTCCCTGGCCTGTTCGATACATTTTGGCCTGCTCAATACAATTATTCTGAATCACTAAAAACCCTTAGCACGCCCCTGAGCTGTTGTGCTTATCTGCATGGGCGAGGTGTGCAAGGTCGGGGGGGGGGAGAGGTCAAACATGTTCGAATGAGCAGATACGTATTTTGATTTTTTGATATGTACCTACTCGTATGTACATTAAGGTGGAGTGAAATATAACATACCTCGGATTTTGACCGAATTGCAGGGGATAGTTCATATTTAGTTGGAGATGCACCATAAAAAATTTTAAATTCGTAGCTCAAGAAGGGACGGAGCTGAGAGCGCTCAAAATGGAGTCACTTTTGGGTAATGCCACTTGTATGGTACCGTGGTCAACTCCCCCCCTCCTAAAAACGTGCAATTTGAGTTTCTACACCTCCCTAAGCCTCGAGATTTTTGAATTACAAAAAAATAAAATACCCTCCACTTCGTACCAAAACCGGACCTGAAAGGTCCTTTTTGATACAGGAAAATTATTTCGATTAAAAAAATTGAAAATTTTTCCAACTTTTGATTTTTATAAGAAGTTTAAATTTTTCAATTTTTCACGTTGAAAATTATTTTTGCAAAAATCGAAAGTTGGCGGGACTGAAATGAAAAATTTTCATTTATATTTTCTACACAAAATGGGTTGGTAATTGGTATAAACTACAATTCATGGGGTGACCTCACTTCAAAGAGAATATATCGTTATTATAGATATGTTTTGAAATCTTAGTTACATTTCGATACGAAGAAACGTTCGAAAAAAACTGTAGAAATATTCAAAAATGACCCCTAATAAACTTCATTATTTTCTCAAAATTAAAAAAATTCTATTAAAAATTGCAAAAAATAAAATTTTCCACACAACCTTGTCAAATATTTCAAGCGTTTTCATGGATGACGTCAGAAAGCCTCAACTTTAAGCATAGATTTATTGATTTAAAATATATCGACAGCTTTGATCTCCTTTTTTTCCAGTTGTCTTCAAGTACACGAATGAAAAACAGGAACGGAAAGCTTTCAATGTACTCGTATCTAATCTATAATAGCTAAACATGTATGGTCAGAAGGGAGTGTTAGAGAGTTGAACATGTTCAAACGAATGTGTTCACTTTTGAAAATATGGATGCAAAGACAAAGAAGAAGGCGGGGGTCTGAATGAGTTGGTACCTACATATTTTTTGTCTGATAGGATTTTACAACTTTTCGTATGGTATGTATTATGTACACGTTTAACACCACAAATACGAAACGAAATTATCAGGTCTTGCGACAAAACATTTACCTACTTATCAACTTAATCAATGTGCGTTTGAAAGACTGAATTATCACTCAGCAGGTAATTTTTCATAGCAAGTACAAGCTTACAATACTACCGATTTGTTGACCATAAATAAGGTATAAAAGAAGGTGCCCTGATGTGCGCCACGTAGGTAGTGATTCTCCCCTAGTGAAATACATGTGGTTTAGATTGACTAGTGAGTTCGAGTTCGAGTTTGAATTTCAACTCAAACATCGCTTTACTGTTCGGAATATTTTTTTCTTTAAAGTTTGATTTTGTTCACATCAAACAATGGCGCTCATTGTACCAGCATCGGTAGCTTATGAACAGGTGTCTGTGGAGACTGCTGAAAAACTTATCGATGGTTTATCGAAAATTTTGCTGCCTTTGGCAGGACTTCTACAAGGATTGAAACCAGTGGTCATATTGGTCGCGAAGATATATGGAACGCTGATAGGTGGATTAACGCAGTCTTACGTTTTTCTACCACCATTAAAATTGCTACCAACTCAAACCTTGAAAGATCTCTACGTTTCATCTATGTTAGCGTTATTTCCTTTCTTCTATGTTGTAAAGATCTGTATAGCACTAGGCCCACTCGGACTTTTGCTGTTTCCTATCCTGCTTCCTGTCTCACTTTTATTAACAGTCGTCACAGAAATTCTAATTTTACCACTCGGTTTAATTCTTGGGGCGGTGACTGACTTGGTTGTGCTTTTAAGTTTGTTTTTATAATTATGTAGCGAAGTAAAATGTGAAACTAAATATAAGTAGATATTCATTAAAAATGGTACCTATACTTCCGATGAATTAATTTCTTTGGTTTATTTCTCATCATTAACATATGTACCAATGAGTAAATCTTACATCGGTAGGTAATAAGTAACCAAACAGATGGCACTACTCAAAAACGAAAAAAACTGTGGCTGCATTTGTTTCAAATCGATGTGTCTCATATACTGCAATTTCAGAAAAATCGAGAAACTTTGATTTTTTCAACTTATTTTATGTACGATGTACCTACCTAACATTTTTCTGAAGTCAAAAATACTCAATTCTTGAAAAAGAACAAAAAAAATCAAAGTTCCTCGATTTTTCTGAAATTGCAGTATATAAGAGATACCTATCGACTTGAAACTAGCCCAGACACGATGTGAAAAATTTCCTTTAAAAGGAAAAGAAACTTTCATTGGTAGATATTTGGCACGAATCTATCTCTTTTTTTTTTACGAATCTTGAATTTTCAAAACACCTACGTAAGCATAGATAAGCAAGGAATTCTCACACAAGTAGGTAATCACCAACCATTAAAAACCAATCTAAGGATGAAAAGAAATTTTCGAGTAAACTATGAGTAAACATTTTTACTATCAAAAAAAAGTTGAACATAAAATACAGCGCATTTCCTGCCTGATGGGATCTTGAAACTTTGTATGATCACGTCCACCATCACCCACACTATGTTAAATTTCGAAATAGGTAAGACTTTACTCGAGTAAGTTGTACTTGTAAAGTTTCATTATCAGTTTTTTAGGAGAATACCTTTTTTATGGGCAAGGTGACCCATTTGACTGTAAAGGAACCTCGTTTTTCACTTATATTCGAGTGCATTTCTGAAAGCCAAGTGATTATTTCTTCGGTGCTAGTGTCTGACTGAATTTGAACGCAAATTTTAAGCCATTTATTTTAAAGTTGATAATATTTTTTTCAAATTAAATTTCGTTATTGTACAATAATGTCGAATTTAAATAGTAATTTCATCGATTCAGGATCCGCTTATGCTGAAAGGAGTGAAAATCTTATAACTAAAATTGTTCTCGGTTTTCCGATACTTGGACCGATTTTAGGACCGATTTTGCTACCAATTTTTGCACCACTTGCCAATGTAGTTGGAGGACTTTTAGGAACGCTGGCCAATACATACTTCTATAAGCCGTTGATAATAGCTTTGAAGAGTCAGACTTTGAAAAGTTTATACGAATCATTAACGATGGCTTTCTTTGGTCCTATCAGCTTTTTCAAAACCATACCAATATTAATACCGGTTGCGGTAATCTTAGGACCTATCTTTGCAATTCCAGCAATCCTACTCGCTGTTGTGTTTGGATTTTTGGCTGATTTGTTTGGTTTCGCCATACCTACCAGCCCTTTGTGAGATGTGGGTAAATTATGAAATTTTCCAATTTTCAAAATTCATCTGGCTTGAGACGGTCCTTGAAATTTTCCAAGTTTAAAAAGTCATTCAGGGTAACAAAATTTCGTCACAATTTTCCAGACCTCCAACCTTAATCCATATTCAATTGTCAATATCTAAAAAACGAATTATTCTTTTTACGTTAAAGTAAAGGTCATATGAAGTGCCTTATTTTTATGAAATTTTTGATCATTTCAACAACATTTTGAACTGTTTTCATGATTTTTTGATTGATCCAATGTTTGAACCATTTTTACAATCTGAAATTTTCCAAGTCTAAAAAGTTTTTTTTCCAGGGTAACAAAATTTCGTGAAGCCAAAATGTAATGCAAAAATATTCTTGACGCTAGTTATAAGACCGATCCATATCAACCAGTACTTCGGTAATAAATCTTATGTAGTTAGGTATAATTTTTTCAGTAATGAATTGTTCTCATTTGGGAAAATTTACATTTATTTAAAAAAAAATATTAATATTTTGCAAAAAGATAAGCTAAAGGACTTGAACTTGAACGTCAGCAAATTCTATCTTATCAGTGTTTTTACGAAGTTATCTACCATGCAGGGCTACTGTGGCTAAAAATTAGATAAGTTACTTATAACCTACATATTTAAAAAATACATCAAATGAGTATGCAGAAATCCTTCCATCCTCAGTCCTCATATCAAAACTTGAGGTGACAACATGTGTCAAAATTTACGCCAAGATACATTAACATATAACCAATTTTGTAGATTTGAATGAATTTTAGAAGATACGTTTTGTTCAATTTTTCCGTTAGTTATCTCTCATAAGTATAAAATGAATTATGAACCAATGTAATTTTCGAAGTTCTATTGCTCCTTCAATACGATAGTTGTGCAGAAAAAGCAAATCATAACATTTAAAGTAGAAAATGAATGCTACACAGTGGTAGTTATGAATAAAATTGAATTTTGCCAATTGTAAAAATTCTAGGGTTGAAAAAAGTCAATATTTTCGGTATGTGCGAATACCTAACCGAAGTATGAAAATATTAAATTTGTAGGATAGCTGCCATTCCCCAATTTACCAACGTTAAAAATAATTCATTCATGAACACCATCTATTAAAATTCATTCGAAAAATCAATAAAATTTTAATTGGCACGAATTAAAACAATCTTCACAATACTTTTACTATTAATAAAACGGAACAATAACCCTCTATAAGCTCACATTTCTATACAGATACATAAAACCTTTGTCACATTCCGCATTCTTATACTGGAACTTGGCTCTTTTACCTGAATCAACGCAGTAAGTACACGTATACCTATCCTTTGAAAAAAAACCTAAAAATATATTTTTATTATTCATTAAAGTCGCGTTTTATTCCAACAGTACATTTCAAAAGGTGAAATTTTTTTACCCTTGCGATTACCATAGACCGCACAAGGTAATTCAGCATATCGTGATTTTTGAGCCGTTTTAAAATTCCAGTAAATTTAATAAAATCGTAAAAATTTCTCGTTGATTAATGAGCATGCATTTTTAAATATAAAGGTTATTATAGTCTTTTGAAATAACGTTAAAGTGACCACAAAGCGTGAAGGATATGGGGGTTAGCGCAGGCAGATTTTTATTTTCGTGTGTTACATAATCAAAGGTAGCCATCAACAGCTGACAAGTCGGCCTGTCGTCATAGAAAAATGTGCGTGTTTTCGTCGTAATCGATTTTTACTTTAGTTTTTCTGATATAAATGTCTAGATACCGGCTGACCAACGGCTATAATGACGTCATTTTAACATACAAACCACTGGCGTTTTGTGAAAAAATGACCACAGTGTACCGATTGGAAATACATACCTACTTAATTAAATGAGATTTGGTATTCGTGAACGTATACAGTCCTGGCTCGTGGGCGTATTGCAAAAAAATTAAATCAACCAATTGAAAAACGACGTATTGGCAAAAGTTTTTAAAATGTTGCTAATTTCGTAATATTTGGAAAATAACTTTTTTCCCTCTACCAATCGAAAAAAAGAGAAGTGTGGAGCGTGAAGGGACACGTCGTGTGTTGTAGGTGAGTGTCAGAAGGCTGATAATAATGATGGATCATCTCGCTATACTGTTGCCTTATCACTAAATAAAATAGAAAGAGAAAATTTAACGAATAATAAGCAAAACAAAGAAGGAGAGAATTCGCAAAAACTTTTCCAACTTCGATGCGCCCTCATCTCATATTTTTACTGTTGGGTCTTTTTTTCGCACTCTTATATTTTTCGTCAGCAGCTTCAAGTTGTATCAGAGATGCATTAAGTATACACCTAAGTATTATTAATGCTGGCAATTTTTTTTTTAGTTTTTTTCGATGATATTATTTTTAATTTTTGATCAGAGTTTCAGATCCTCAACTACCACAGGCTGCATCGAGGTTGATACCAAACCAACGACACCAACGTGCTGCCTAGCCCACAGGGAGTATCCTATTTCTGATCTCCCACCCCATATCTTTGGATGGTAGGCAACCATCAACACACGAAAGTATATTGAGTTGCGTTTTCAAAAAATGTATCAAAAATCATAATTTCAAGTACCTATGGGTGGTAGGAAGAAATAGTTACAAAAAGGGAATACCACAAATTTTTTCTCCAACATTTATTCCCATCACCCTACGTACTTGAAATTACGATTTTAGTAAATTTTTTGTTGATGGTAGGCAACCCTCAACAAATAAAAGTATATTGAATATAATTTCCAATTTTTTTTCCAAAATCATAATTCCAAGTACCTAGGGTGATTTGAAAAAATGATTGTAAAAAAATTTGTGATACATACTTTTTGCCTATCTTTATTGGCTGTGGGATTAGGAATTGCTGTAGCCCCTTCAAAAATGAAGATAGTCAACCTCAATAAAGTCTAATGTTGTCTATATCTACTTTCAGAGCAATTTTCAGTTTCTGAAGAACATCTCAGCTTACGTTATATTAAACTCGACTGGTTTGACAGATTAAGTAGGTAGGTAGTACATATTTAATCAAGCATAAGTATAAATAATAAGTACAATCCTGAGCATTTATTTATAAATTTACACTGAATTGTTGTAGATATACCTTAGTATAGCTAAACGTTTAGTATACGCAAGGAAAAAAAACGCAACATGCCTACTTCATAAGCTGAACCGTAATAAAACAGGCATTTTTTTACTGTACAATACATTACCACAATTATACACAATTTGCGCAAGAAAACACGTATAAAAAAATCAAGACATTACATTTAAAATATATAGGAACTATGAGAAAGTAATTTAATAGAGCTAAATTTGAAGCCCTAATACAGCAGTTCTCAAATCAACATTCGTGACTACAGACGAAAATATGGTTCGATGTTTTTACATTTTTATTTTTGATGTCGGTATAGCCCTCATAGTCCTGCATTGTGTGATTATCAAGGTGCTCGTAAAATTGTTGTTTTAACAAGTCGTGATAAAAGTCTTGACATCGATCGAAAGTACAAAAAAACGTTAATTTTGGTTCCGGCCGAGGAAATTATTAGCTCGAAGATTTACATATTTTTCATAGCAGGGTGAAAACGTGAGTTTTCGTCTCGTACGCATTGAGAATTTAACTTTGAGAGCTGCTGCTGGTTTTTAAATGTATAAAAATTAAAGCCATTTACCACACATAGAAAAAGTTACAAACTTATTCGATTCTTTATTATAGCCACTTCGATATGAGGAGTTCAGTATGTAAACAATGTAGGTATACAAAATAAGTAGATTTATCTAATACCCGGAACGCGGTCCCTCTATATCCTTTCATATTGAAAAACGTGCAACACTATATGAATTTCATATCAATCTAATTAAAAACCACTCCACTTTCATGTCGACCTGTGTTCGTTTGATCGCTCGACTTGAGTTCTTTCCATCTGATAAAACTTTATAGTACGTACGGCGGTGAGAGAATAAATTAAGCTATCACTCTTTCATTAGAAATTCACGCGTGGCAAAGTCTCGCACTCACACGCTAAAATTAAAAAAAAATGGGTTTCATTGATTAAGTACATACGCTTCGTATGATTTAAAAATTCAAGTATTTTTTAGCTGCCGGTTTAAATCATCGATTGGTGTGAAGTAAGATACGAAAAATATAAAAGTTGAAAATTCTTCATTTACTTAGCATTGCTTAATTCAAACTCTCGTAAATGGAACCGAGATTGGTATTATTTGAAATTAAAAGATAACAATTTATCCAACATTAATTAAACACCGATGTCAACAACACACTAGCATAATAAAGTTATCCAAAGAATGGAGAAAAATCAAAGGTGCAAATAAATAAGCTACATCTGTTACTTCATTCGACCAGTCAATTCACAACAAACCACACCACCATGAGACCTTCATGAAAAATTTATTTATTTAAGAAAAAAACACAAATAAACATCGATCAGAATTTCATCCATCTCTCTAATCCATACTGTCTTCGTTTTGATGTGATGTATTTTGTACAGTCGTAGGAGAATTGCTAGTACTACTGGTACTATTTACAGGACAACTAGAACCTACACTTAAACCTACGTCTTGCGGTATCAATCCTTCTTTCATTCTTTTCTTCTGTTTCATTCGACGATTCTGGAACCAAATTTTGACTTGCGTTTCATTCAACTGTAACGTAGAAGCTATTTCGATTCTTCTCGCCCTGGTTAAGTATTTATTAAAATGAAACTCTTTTTCCAATTCTGTGAGTTGTTTATTAGTAAAATTAGTTCTTCCGCTGTTGTTTAATAACGCATTTCCGCCATTTTGCATAATATTCGAATTACTTCCATAGTGACTTCCGATTAACATATTTCCATTGCTGGTGTTGGTCTGGAGAACATTGGCATTATTGTAATTGGTAGTATTGGCTTGATAGTCTGAAGGTAACGTTTTTGGAGCTGAAAAAAGAAAATTCGTAAATTTTACCATGACAGTCGAGTAAACAAGAATATATGTGAGAAAGACTGCTCCCTCCAACAACTTTGGTTTATGAACATTTGAGACTTTAAGGCTGTTTTACAGCTTTAAATGACAAATGACTTGGAAAAATCGACATAACTTAATTGTACTAGACTTTGTTTTAATGGCTGCCTATCAATCTTGTTTAGGGGATTGAAGAAAAAATACCAAAATACGGTCGCATACGGCACCTGAAATGATATAACAAAGTAATAGACATTTTTTTTCAAAGAAAGTTTTCTAGTCGCAATGGTAAATTAAATAACAATTCGATAGAAAACAGCCAAGGATGGTTTATAATTACAATGATAAGTCATTCATTTATCACGTCGAGTTAATTTCATTAAAAATTTTGCCACGAACCTTGTTCTTAATTAATTTTCTACCACCGATTGGGTAATTTTTACAAGTGAAACAAATTTCAAATTAATGTGACATAAAAATATACAATTTTGACGCCTTTACGAAACGAGTAGGTATTTTAAACACAAAATAAGTATATAATTAAGGAAAATTAACTCTCGAATGAAATTTCAAAACAAGTTGGAATTTTTTATCACGAAAAATGTATCGTTCGATTTCGATCAAACTGAAATCTAACGAATCGGAAAATTATAATTTACATAAATTAGACATTTCGAGGTATGTTTACCGAGCGATGTATTTGTCAACTTTTTTCTCTCATCTCACATCATTAGTTATTAAGCGATGCGATACCTCATTTACATTTCGTTTTCGATATGAAACGAAATGAATGTAGAAAAAAAGAACGAAATCAAGATGTCGACTTCTTGTTTCATTGCGAACATGATTTTCACATTAGTTTATTAATCATATATACGAGAGAGAAAAATAGAATATACGACGAAGCGAGTGAACTATATATAGAAGAAACATATAATGTATCAAATCACGATTTTTAATTGGCTTTGAAATATTCATATTATGCGGAGGACGACCCAAGAAATACACTACCGTGTTTAAATTTCAATTGTTAATGTGTTGCTTTCTGTTACAAGTTCAAGATTTTTGATAAATGAAGCGTTAATTTTTATCACTTGGATGCTGAAAAAAATCAAGCATAGAATTGATTTTAGAGTGTATCATACGGTCATTTCTAAGAACACAACGAATCATACAGATACTTTTGGTACTAAGTATGGTTGTTATTATCTTTGAAACGTTTTTAATCTTATTTACTCTCACCAAGAAATTTTTGTTTTTAATTACTTGTACGATTTTGCGAGCACTTTTCCAACCTTTTTGCGTCTTGCAATAGGTACTTTCATGTTAAAATGGACTTCTAAGTATCCATCTACACTATGATCGCAGTCTTACTAGCTCAATAACGAAGAAATTCCTCATTAAACTATTAAACGAAAAGAAAGTTAATGAAAATTGAAAAAAATAAAAAATTTTAAAATGACCGATAAAAAAGTGATAAGGAAATGATAAAAAATTTCAAGATGGAAGAATATCAGTGTAAAGTAGTGAAAAAACGAAAAAAAGTAATTTACAACATTATGATTTTATTAATTTAAAACCAAGAAGCTAAAAAGTGAGAAAGTACAGTTATAATTTTACCAATTTAATAATTAAATTGTAATTTTTAATCCTAAGTTAAATATAAAATTACCGAGTTGTATGCGAAAAAAGAAAAAAAAGAAAAAAAATTAAAATTTGGAGTCGTAGTAAACAGTACAATTCTCAATTCGGCAGCTGAGATGGCAACAATAATTTTAATTTTTTTATGAACAACAAAATAAATAAAGGCTGCCGCCATTATGTTACCGGTGTTTTAATTGTTTTATGCTATAATTTTATATATTATTTTAGACGCCAAAGCGGTGAAATTATTGCAAATTTAGTGTTTTTGTGATGAATCGGAACCGAAACATTCCACTGAAAAGTAAATGAATGCGTAGGTAAGTAGAAGTACATAGATACTCTCATTATGAACGTATTTCAATTTCAGTTCTATAGCCTTTATCTACCTTTATGAATGACTTGCACTTTGCAACATTAGTGTTAGCTTTACGTATAAATCCTATTTCTTAATTAAGAATATAACATTTGTATCTTGCTAAGGAAAGTAAGGAAACGAATACAATGTAGAACTGCACTACTTCTAAGAAGTAAGAACTAGCAGTTTTCCAAATTTGATAAAATTTCTGTATCTACGACTACTGTGACGGTGTTTAAGGCAACTGCAGAGTACCGAATGTGTTGATGAATGGGGTGTCAAGCTAATTCGTTATTATTAGAAAAGTAGCAGTCAAATACAACACATTGGTGAAACACTCCGGACGGGTGAATTTTTCTAGAATCGGACGCAGTTTTCGTTTAAAAGCACAAGACCGGAGAGGGTGTATAAAATGAGATATCATGTTCAAATGGTTTAATTTCTCCACTTTCCTCTATAGAATGGCTCCTATAACGATAATATAAGACGATAAACGTTGGCAAGACTTTGGTATACCTACGTATGGTATTAATTTCATTTTCTTATACCCAAATAAGCCTCGAAATTCGATTCCAGACGTACCTAATTTCACTAATGGCTTGTATAATATTTAATATGGTTGAAAAAAAACACCATATAACAATTTTTCACTGTTTTGCGTAACGTTAATCCTTTTTGATCTCTTTTCCCTGTACACGTTATCGTCATTTCGTATACAGCGACGTATTTCTCGAATAGAACCCTTTGTCTTTTAACATTGTATGTTTACATTCGAATTGGGTTACACTTACATCGAATTTCAATTTTAATAAAGTCCCTGCGTGTCTGAAAAATTATAATTAAGTAAACCACGTTAACATTACAAATGGTAAAATGCATGAATGCTTGTTATTTTACTAAATAATTGAGGTACTTATGTTGTTATTCCTCAGGTACATCGAGTTGACCATTTACATTAATCAATTTGTTGTTTTTTTCGCAGGTAGCAATTATCAGCAAATGATTAACTAATCTTGGGTCATTTTAAACGACTCCTTTATCAGACGTTCGCTTATTCAAATCAAGATTTTAAAAAAGTCGTATGTCGTTGTTGTATTTTTCTCATACCAGAGGTAAGAAGATACTAGTATAACTACTCGTAGCTAAGGTAACTATATGTTAGGCTGACTTTGCTTACAGATAAAGAACTACTCTGTCTTATGCCATTTATTTAAAGAAGAAAAACGTTGTCTAAACGGTTCTCAAAATATTTGGCAGTACACGACGTCGTCAGTGCGACTACGCTTATTCGATATTTAGGAAACTGGTTTTATATTCGTATCATTTTACTAAAATGTTAAATGGAGTGGAGTTTGTTTAATGTTTCATCCTTAAGAATTGATTTTTTAACATATCGAATCGGTGTCAAGATTTTTAAAAATGATTTTTATCTTCACTATTCGGATTGTTGTTTGCTTTTTTTATACCTAAACCTAAAGTGCTCGTTCAGTTGAGGTTTATATACTTATGTAGTATCGTGTTCTCTGGTTATTTTTTTTCTTTTCTAAGGCTATATTAATTAATCAAACGAAAATGTATTATGTATCAATTGTTCTAAAATACGATGTGTTTTCAGGTTACCTACGATGGGGGAAAAAAACTACAAATTTGTCAACGACCCAAGGTTACGCTTCCGGGTGGATAAAAATGACGACGGAGCACGTAAAAAGTAAATCGATTTCGAGCTTTATTTTTTTGCAGAAAGCTCGCAAATTATTTTATTATTATGCTGGCTGTATAAAAACCGCAGCGAAATTTTTCGATAACGTTGTATTCGATGTTTCTAGAGCAGGATACTCGAAATTTTGATTTTTTCGCAATTTCCAACTGGTATATAAGTTTGGTAAAAGGGCTGTGATTAAATCTCCCGTGACTACAACACAACACGTTTGTTTTTTTCCTCGTTATTCGAACAAGAACGAGAACGACGACGACGCTATGTAAACGCTATAAAATAACACCTAAAGGGATTTCCAGAATGTATTTTCGTTGCATATGACATAAAATGGAGACCATGCCGAGGGCTACAAGGGGAAAGTTATTTTGATTGATGAGGGGGCAAGACATAAGGTTGCAACGTCGAAGAAAACCCTGCGGGAAAAGATGAAACATTATAGTTACTTTCTTGCTCGCCTGTGGTCGACTACGTTCTTAGATATTGTCCCTGTAAACTGCAAACATACTCGTACATTGGCACATTAGTTCGAAAATTTGGAAAAGTTGTACATACACGTGATTATTATCATTTAAAACGTCCTCTTACCGGCAGTTTGATTTTTTACATGTTCTATAAACATCGAGGAGAGGTATCGGTGCGGTATTCGTTCAAAACCTGGCCGAGGTGTCATTTCACACACGCTTTTCATGATGAAAAATGGGACTAGAAATCGCGTGATACTGCGATGTTGTGTGATGTAGATTATAAAAATACAACCCTCAATTAAACGAAATTCAATGTTACCGAACAGGCCGCGAGGTTTAATGCTGTATTTTTATTTTTTTCCTACTCTTAACTGTAATTAAAAGCTTTATAATTTTTCGCGCTTAGTTTTCAATAAATCGTACCAGATTATGAATACAAATTTATATAAATTTTAGCGTTCCCGTGACACATTTTTACCTTCATTTTGTAGTCTACTCGTATAACGTTTAATTTACGCCCGTTAATTATTATTTTTTAATCGCGTATATTTTTCAAACATTTCCCACCCGTGGTTTGGTTTCGTTGGCCAACATAGGTGTAATTTTCCTCATGTAGGTATTTGCTGAAGCAAATTTAAATTTAAAATGAGTAGAAAATCAAAGATGGGAAAGAATAACCGGTGGTGAAGTTTATTGAATGTCAATAAATTGTTAGAACCGGTTCAATTATACCGTTTTTGAAGGTGTTTTTAGAAGATAGGCGTGGTTATTCGAGTTCGATGTATTGATTATGTGGTTACCACCTCCTGGAAATATTCGATTTCGTAATGAGCTATCGATTTTTGAGAACTTACTATGCAGCGATGCGAGCATTTGTGTTGAAAATAGGAGAGTTGGTGAAATTAGGATGATTTTTTATCTTTGATTAGGTACATTATTTTAGAATTTTTTGGTCCCTAAAAATTGGAGTGCCTGCCAACTTTTTCGTGGAAAAACGTACTTTTTCAAAGTTGATTGAAATCAGATTTTAAATAAGGTGGGGATTGTGGATAATAATGCATTTTTAAATTTATCCTTCATCTTACCTTCATCTCTATAAAAAATTTCCAGTCTGAAATTAAGAAATATTCTCTTTTATAAATAGTTTTGGAAAATCTCATCATACCAAAGATCAATTTATTTTTGGAACTGTTCATCTTTTTTGTTTTTTTAGTAAATCAGCGTACTACTTAATTCATTATTTAAATTGTATAACAGGCAGATAATTAATTTAGAATTACCAAGTTGAAATTGCAATGATTTTTTTAAAAATTATTAAAATTTTTCATCACATTGAATATTAAATTTGATGGATTCTTTTTAATTTTTAATCTATTACTTAGCTACTGATGGAACTTTCTCAAAAAATGTCAAATTTCAATAATCGTGATGTTCTCTGCTTAAAAGAAATTTCTTTTATAACTTTTTGAATGCACAAATACTTATTCTATGTATTTGTGTGTTCAGATCTACATTCAAATTCGAGAAACAAACACTTTCTTGAATCGAAAGCACTGCAGTAATTCAGAAAATTTCAAAATATTCGGTCATCTATCCTGAAAAACTTTTCAAGGTAAACGAATAAAGTTCTTTGGAGAAGTTGCAAGTGGTCGTCGAAATTGAACGAGCTACATCCCACAAAAGAATGAAGTTTCAAAGAAAAGTGTATAATTTTTTCACAAAGTTTTTAAATGTCGAATAGGTAATTCAAAAGTATCGATGCGAAGTAATTAACTTGCCAAGTTAACATGATAAGTTGAAGGAAGGTTGCTTGGTGGCACTTTTGACCTATCCGCTCCCTTTTTTAAACAATCGGAAAGATGAACCGAGGTGCATTTGACCAATTTTTCTCGCCACCGTACAAGACTTATTATTGCTGTTTTTAAATTTTTCATCAATTGAAATTTAATTGGTTTAGTGGAAAGTTCATCTTGATCCACTAGCATGTTCAATTTTGAAGATCGACTATTTGTTTCTAGATTTTTTTATCGTTTGATTTATATCTGCCATAATTTTGTAGGTATTGAATTTCTGAACTATCGAATTTTGCCCTTCGATGAAGTTTCAAGGCGATAGCTGCTTCAATTTTTAAAAGTTTTCGAGTAAAATGGACTTAAAAACTTGACAAATTGCAATTTTTAACTGCATTATTAGCTTTCTTTCTTTCCCCTAATTTCCACTGGGACATTCCAAGCTACGTTTTAACCCTTTCGTTCAAGAAACTGATTGTTACTTTTCAACAATTTTCATGTGAATCTGATCTCCATACGCGAGCTAGAAGAAAATTTCAAAGAATTTTTTGAAACTTGAAATTTTACACACGAAATAGGTACCAGTTACCTAAATATGCATTTTCTGTGCGAATTAGATGGGTAATTGTAAGCCTTCAAAGGTAATGAAAGTATCAATTGAAGAAAATTGATGAGATAGCACATAGAAAAGTTCACACTTCCCGCTTTGCTGTTAGACAGAGTCCTTTTTTAAAAAATTTAAAAAAAATTCAAAACTCTTGTTAAAATGTTCGTATAATTTTTGAATATTATTCACTCAATGTCGAAAGTTTTTGAATTGAAAATTAATCGAATAAAAAATACAAAGATTATAGAAGGTGTTTTTGATTCAAATGAAAAGTCGCACAGCAAATCTGCTTTCAAAGTCAATTAGTGTTTTTTGAAAAATAACGATTCTATGTGAATATAAAAAAAAAGGTGAAAATGTTTACCTCATTTCACCCGAAAATTCCTTGCAAGCAAATAATGAAAAATGTTTACCCAGACCTTGATCTCAATTCAAGAATCAAAGACGAAAATTTGAGTACGTAAACAATTTTATAGATGTAAAATTTTTTAACAAATCTGTACAGTCGAGTTGTACTAATATTTGGTATTTTCCTGTTTAAAAAATGCAGTAAATGAAACCTCTTTTCTCAAAAATAATTATTAAAAAACGTAGGAAATAAAATTTGAGAAAATTTTACTCATTTTTTGAAATAAAATGTTGGGTAGGTACATCATTTTTCTAAAAATCGTTGTTGAAACACTCAAACACTTTGGAAGCTGATTTCCTGTGTAATTTTTTGATTCAAGTAGTTCTTAATAAAACTGAAAACCAAAAATTGGAAGTTTCAATTGAAAACTTTTCTGTAATTTGGAAATGAAAAGTAGAAATATTTCAACTTTTCAGTTCCAAGCGTACATTTTTTTTGTCATGTGAATAATGTTGATGTCGCTTAGAACTAAAAAGTTAAATTATTTCATTTTTTCGTGTCCAAATAGCAAAATATTTTTCAATTGGAACTTCCAATCTTTGCTTTTCAGTTCTATTTATGAACTAGGTACCTACCTATATGCTTAAAATCATAAATCCTCTAATAATCGCTTAATTTTGGTTTTTATTCCATAAAAATTTGTAATTTTTAAATTTTGGGTCATTTGTGACCCCGAAATATATCTGAATTACAAACTCGAAATTTCATTTTTTTTTTTTTTTGGATTACAATTAGGTACAAAAAATTGAGAAGTGAAGAGATTTATAATTTTGCAATACATCTCTTTCATTTTTAGGGATGAATATTTGAGTACAATTTTTTTTCAATGCACAGGGTAACCCACATAGAAGGTCGATGGTTTTGAAAAAAAAAAGAAAAAAAGTTGACTGCAAAAATTTCGAAAAATAAGCCTTTTAGAAAAAAGTTGATCGCTCTTTGCAGAAAGAAAATTTCGAGCTCTACAATTTCAATTCTTATCATTTTTCTTGTAGGACCCTTAGTTTGGCCAGAAAATTCACGTTTATGAGAAAATTAGTCCATATAGGTACAAAGTCGATGATTTTGAAAATGAAAAAAAATTCTCATACACTTGGATTTTCAGATCAAAGTAAGGGTTTCACGAAAAAACTGCTAGGAATCAAAATTGTAGAGCTTGAAATTCTCTTTCTTCTAAAAACGATTAGTTCTTTTCAAAGGGGCTTAGTTTTCGAAATTTGTGCAGTCAAAAAGTTTTTTTTTCATTTTCAAAACTATTGACTTTCTCTTTATGCAATTCTATGTAGCAAATTTCGCACACGAAAATGAAAGTAGGTAATCTTAATTTTATACTATTTCGGGTTTAAGATTTTGAATTTTAAAAATTCTTTGAAATTTTCTTCTAACCCCAGTTAGCCAGTATGGAAATCACATTCATATGAAAACAACCATCAGTTTTTTCCCAGGCACGAAAGGGTTGACATAAATTAAATCTTTACGAAGTATCATCCTGAATTTAGAGTATTTGCATATTTTAGGATTATTTTTTTGCACTATGTCTCTGCGTTAACTATTTAGATCAAATATTTCTCATTCAATCATGCGATCATGTCCATGTCCCCTCCCATCCATTATCCCAATTTTGACTAATATTTTCTGATAGTTTCGCTCCGTATATTTAGTTTAATTTCGTGAAAAATTAAATCTGATACTTATCCCATGAGAAATTCATTCACCTAAGAACTTAATCTCATATTCATAGACATCTTGAAAATTTCGCCATAACCAAAGCAAAAGATTAAAAAAAAATCCAAGAAAAATAAATCTCGAAAACTCACCAGGTTTGGGTACATTTCTTTTGACTTGCATCCATTTATAAGTAGGTACATTGGTTTGGGCGGTGGTGGCGGTCGGATTAACGTGTTGTGACTGATGATGATGGTGTGCATTCTGATGTATATGGTGTATTGGTATAGACTGATGATGATAATCTGGTAACGGATTTATAGCGGAAGACGCTGCTGTGTGTTGATGGTAATGAGGTTCTTCTTTGACCGACGACGGGGTGTAGTTGTTTTGGTAATGTTCATCAGTTATTGCACTTTGTTGAAGGTAATCGATGTTCTCGTGACAATCGTCGTGCCTTCTCGGATGCTGATCAGCTTCCGTTCGTTTGGCATCGATTGTTTCGTAATTTACGTATTCCTTGGGCGGCGTTTTGTGATGGTAACTATAATTCTCCGAAGTGGTCGTGTAGTCTAAATTCGTATAACTTAATCCGTTAGCTGACGTTATGATGTTGACGTCGTCTTGATGGTAGTGTTGATGATGTGATTGATGCGACAGAGGATAATAATGCGAGTCTTCTCGACGAAAATCATTCAAATCGGTGCTGTTGTTACTGTAGTCGCTGTAGCCGAGCATTGAATCGTAGTATCCGACATTATTATATTGTTTGGGCAATGGTTCGATTCGGTTCGAGGTACCGCAGTATTCGGCAGGGTAGACTTGATCTTGGTAGTAGTGATGGTGGTGATATTGGTAGTGATCGTAGCCAGAATTCGTATAGCAGTCTGGAGAACCGCTGTACACCCCTGAGCAATTATTGTTATAAGTACCAACATTCATGGTCATCATTTTATCGGCGGTATTTTCATCGAAAATATCGTCACCGAAGGCCCTTAGTTTGGTTGATGGCTGATTTGTCAAGTACGATAGACAGGCATGATTTTCTAGTCGAATTTAGACGTTGATTTGAAGATGAAGATGTCAAAATCTGTAAAAATAACGTTAAATTTAGGTATAGGATTTGATTAAGAAAAAACATGTATCGATGGCATATAAAATATTTTTCGACAATAAATTGCGATAATTATGAAGAAAATTCACAATGAATGAATTAGCGTTGGAAAACACTTCATCAGCAACTCATTCGTCATTTATCAACTTTTTTTTATAATGATATCAACCTCGCGTGCTTTTCATACATACAAAATGTTTAAAATGTTAAACGCGCAGATAAATTGCCAATCCATCAAATTTGTCTATTATTGGTCATTGACCATTAGTATTGTCGAATAAAGACTAATGCGAATATTTCAAAGTTCAGAACACTCGAAATTAATTCGGTGTGCAGGAAATTAATTTTATGAATGTTTCTGAAGGGAATTTTTCAAGTTTACTTGTATTTGTGCTTTGATTTAATTTTTTTCCTATAAATTTAAACTTGATTTTATCAATTTTTTTTCCTGATTTCAGAGTCGAAAATAAAAATCCACAGGAAGTTATGTACCCATTGTATGAAAATGGAAGAAATTTAAGCTCGTGCCTTGAAGGTAAAAATGACTCGAGTACTTATTAAATTTTAACGTCGTTTGGGCTTAGATAAGTACAAAATTGACAAGGGTCTAATCACACATGAGTATGCTTAGCCTGTAATTATCTTTTTACGAATTCAGTTGTGCAAAATTTTCAAAAAATGTTTCTGTTAACTGAAAATTGCTCATTCCTTGGACTAATGATGCTTAATTTCAGGGGTTCAATTAACGTGATTTTTTTCCCCTGCAAGAAATACCAAGCTGTCTGCTGTTTGAAAGTCCTGCTAATCTAGCTAATCCTGTAAAAGTATTGTTTTTAGCTGGTAGATACGTCCTTATTTTCTAAAAAGTCTGGTGAAAAACCTGTTTTTAGGAAAAACGTAGGCCCTACTCAAGAGTGGAGTATGTTTGGTACATTTATTCCAGGGTCCGAAGGTTTTAGGGCCCCGTTCAGAAAATATAAAAAATATTTCTTTGCCTTTTGTTGTTTCTTTTGAACCAGGGACAAAAACTTTTTGTTTCTGAGTTCGAAATTTGATGAGTAGAGCCCGCACAAAAATCGGATTTTTTCGTGGTTTTTTCTTTTCAAAAAAAAAAACTAAAAATGGCGGCGAATTTTATTCAAGTTTTATCAGAAAGTTTTGAAAAAATGATGTCTCGATTTTTTCAAGTTTCATTAATTTTTTCAAATGATAAAAAAGTGAAAATTACAAAAAAAATTGAAAAAAACATCTAAAGTGTAAGTAACTAGCAAGATTTTTTATTTAGATATTTCACTCATTTCTGCAATTTTTTGATGGCCTTCATATAAACCTAAAAATTCATTTCTTCTCAAGTTCTCACGTTAATGATAACTTGTTGACTTTTCGTTGAAATATCAATTTTTGTTACTTTTTTCCTAATCGATTTCCAGCTTAAAAACCTATCCGCGTTGAAAAGAAAACGAGCAATTTTTGGAATTTGAGTTTATTTGCAGCTTTTCCTTTCCCCTCAAAAAAGTTAACAGAAAGTCGATGATTTCAAATTTTGAAACTCAGTGTGAAGATCTGAAAAAACATCAGGAAAGAAATACGAGGAAATTGGGTTCGACTTCTGAATGTTTTTATCCAATCTGAAAAATTAATAGGTAGGTACAAAAAAACACGAAATCAATATTTTGAAATGAAATGCCAGAACTTTATGATGGCCCTTGTGTCATTGTAACATGAACCCCTTGAAACTTCCATCTTATCTCACTTTGATTTTCAAACTCCAGTTGTTTAATTTTGAGGTGGGAGAAGATATGAATGTTTCCTGCAAATTTGATTTTCTGTGCTGTAATTTTTACAATCAAATGAACCGTTTTGGTTTTTACAGTTCAAAAAATTGGTCAATATTTTGGTAAATTTGAAAATAATGTGTACCAAAACTTTGTGAATAATTTGAAAAAACTTTGTAAAGTGATTTCCCATCTTCCCCTCCCCTCACCATCGCTGAAAGTAGAAAATATTTTTGCTATTCTTTACTTTGGCTCGTCTCCCGGCTAAATTTGTGTTTCATGATTCCATAATTAGCAAAAATTATGGAATTTAAGAATTTGTGAAGTAAATACAAATACCTAAGCTCCTGCTTACTTGCTATTTCGGTAAAAGTTTTGCTTTTGAGTTATATTAGGTTGAATCTTCTGTTTTTTTAAAATTTGAAACCACGTTGTTCAAGTGATGGTTGGTCTAATCAGCGTATTCTTAATTTCATAATTTTTAAAAAATTAATAATTTTGTTAGTGCTTCTTTGTATTGTCGAGGAAACAACTTGATTCGGTATTTCTAATACAAAATCTATGTTTATTTGCCCATCTTGTTTTTTTGGGTTTCTTTTGCATTTTTATAACTTTTTGAAAATTACCATGATTGGGGGGGGGGGGGGGGGGGGGTTTT
>FIZU01027810.1:20736-30818 GCA_900064475.1 Pseudococcus longispinus
GGGGGGGGGGGGGGGGGGGGGTAGGTTTTTCGTTATGAAACAGTACCTACTGCTAAAGAACCTGCAAAATTATTGCTTTTTGGTTTTGAGATTTTGTTAGACGACTTGTTTGATTAAAAAAAATGATAGTTCTTTGAAATTTTGAAAAATTAAATAAGGGGAAAGTATTAAGCAAGCGATTCAGGTGTCAAAAGTACCTGTTTTTATAAGTAGGCTGCGATTGTATAAAAATTATTGTATGCTACTTAAAAATTTTTTCGACAAAAAAGTTGAATGAGCAGAAAAATACTTGGATTTGGGTAGTAAAAAGAACATGAGACTTTATGTTTATTTTGTTTTTTAACCCTTTAATAAAAATTTGAAATTCCGTATTTAGTAAAAAAATATATGCCTTTTTCAATCCAAAAAAAAAATGAAAATACTGATTTAAAAAGTATAATATCAATAAATAAAAATCAAATAATACAAGAAAAAATGAATTTCATTCTACTTACCCAAAAAATATTTCAAAAAATTAGAAAATTAGCTCATATAAATGCCCTTTATAAAGTTCAAAAAAAAAAAAGAAAAACGATCGAATCGCGTTATCGAGAACCTCTCGCCCAAAACATACACCATTAAATAACGCTAAACCACACGACTGTACCATATCTCAACTGTTTCGAAATTTCGACTAAGCTCATTAAGATATTTTTATATCTTTTTCATCGAGGGGCTAGCATCACATCACCCTCTCGCAATTTCACCAATTCGATTAAACACGTTAACTTTAATTAATTAAACCACGCTGCCTAATTAAGTACCAGCCATCGATAAAAATAAACGTAAAATAAATTCGCCTCTCGTTTATAAGGTGCACCTCAAAATACGTATACCTATGCGGAGTTTCTTCACCAAATTTTGATGTTTATCGAGTAGAAAAATTTACGATAATAAAGCTCTCTGGGAGATATAAATATTATTTTGACAAAATCCCACCCATCTATTAGATAATGACGTGAGTTATAAAAACAAATTTAATCAACGAAATTTGCGCGCGTTTAATGAACGTCCCTGGACGCTATTTACGCCGATTTAATGCCCGCGTTTTAAAAACGACCTGCCGAGCCTAGCCGCGACGCCAGCATAATAAATGACCGGTATCTATAAAGCCTAGGTAATTATTTAACGCCCTAGATTACACGTAGGTACGTGTGAAATGTACTGTACCTGTAAAGGTATATACCACACGTTTGAATACGTACATACGAATGATATTTCGAACGTATGTGGCCTTTTTTTTCCTGTTTGGTACGAGTTGTATCTCTTTTCTTTTTTCATTCAGCACCATTGATGCATAAGTACATACGAGAGTGTAAGGGTACCACCCCAAAATGGAGATTGTTGGGGTAACTTTGGTTTCAATATGTAATTACAATTGATAGGGGAGACGTACCCTTTGTGAGATTTTAATTCGGGATGTACATAGAATAGGCTAGGGATGCTGGAAAATGGACAAAAGATTATACATTATAATAGATTGAAAAAAGTTTTGGACAAAATTAACAAAATTATCAATTTTGAAAATGTTTTTGAAAAAGAGATTGCTGTGGAGACGAGTTTTGGTTCATTAGCATATTCATGAAAACTGATTAATTTTCATGTTCGATATGAAATGTTTTTTCTTTTTCCATCATTCGCGATCACTTTGGAGTGAAATCAATATAATTTTGTTTTGCTTATTTCAAACTGTTGGGAAGTTATGATGTTTTTTTCATCAGACACAGAAACTAAAATTTTTTCCGTTTTCATTTTAGAAATAAGTACAACTCATCAATGTCATCATTAAAATCCTTCTTTTTTATGAGATGTTTCCAAAACACAAAGAAAAGGACTTTTGTTGGACTTTACGAATGGTACTAAATTCTCAAAATCAAAGTTGGTGCTTTTTTATGCTAATTTTTTGTCGTATTCTCTGAATAAATTCAAGTGTTGACCTCTCCTCTCCTCCAATTCACTTCTTCCCAAATACTTTTTGGCATCCAGGTGCAAATAGCGTTTTATAAGGCTGATTCAGACTGGCTACCGATTCCTTGGAGAAAAACTTTTAAATCAGATTTTCTGCAGAAAATTTAAAACAAATAATTTTTCTGCTGAAAATCAGATTTAAGGTTTTTTCTCTAAGAAACTATAGCCATTGTGAACCAGCATTTAGAAATTGAAATGTTTATTTTTTTGTTATTTACTCAACCCTTCTATGCCCAGGAGAGTTTTGATGGATAAAATTTTAAAATTTTCATTGCATAACGTAAGTAAACTAAGGTCAAGTTGGTGCTCGAGGTCATTTTCACCAGTGAAAATAAAATTTCACACAAAAAATAGAATCAAATCAAAATTATCTACTTTTGTTTTCCTGTGTGAGATTTGCTACAAATTTTTTAAAAATTGCACTCAACTACTCACTCTTGAGAAATGAAGAAATGTGCAAAACATTTAGTTTCTTCCTCCTTCAGTTTTTTTTATAATTTCAACCCCCAAAAAAATAAGTTAAAATTTCGAGTTTGTAATTCGGATATTTCAGGGCCTCAAGTGACCCAAAATTTAGAATTTTCATATTTTTATAATATATATGAAACAAAATAAAAAGGTTGCAAGAGGATTTTCGATTTACAGCGATAATTCGCACAGGAAATCTGCCCTCAATGTTTTTCAAACTTTCAACCACAATTTTTGAAAAAGTGATAAAATATTGTATTTAAACGAATGGGTAAAATTTTGTCAAATTCTACTTCGTCCGGTATTAAATTGAATGTTTTTGAGGAAAAATTTCATTTACTACATTTTTCGAATAGGAATACGTAAAATATCTGCACAATTTGACTCCATATCAGTTTTTGAAAAAATCTTGCACCGTACCAATCGTTCTCTCGAAATTTTCATCTTTTATTCTTGCATTCAAATCAAAGTAAGAGTGAAAATTTTTCGTCCGTCGCTTGCAAAGAACTTTCAGAGTGTAGTGAGATGAAAAATTCCCATTTTTTACTTTTATTTTTACTCAAGAATCGTTATTTTTCAAAAAACATTGATTAATCTTGAACGCTGATTTCCTGTGCGAATTTTTATCAGAATATACTTATGCTGGACTAAAATCAGAGGAATATAATGAAGTCAATAAGAACGCCAAAACTCAACTGTTTATTAATGTCTTCAATGTACATCGTCATCATAGTATTTGTTAGAATGCTAGCCATATATTTCTCTCTTCCAATACTTCACCTTAACAATTTTCAGTGCAAATCGAAAATTATCTTAAAATTTCTTCATTTTGTTTTTTATTTTATTAAAGTATCAAAATTTTCAATCTTTAGTTTTTTGGGACCCTGAAATATCCGAATTACAAGCTCAAAATTGAACTTGAAAAAAAATGGAGGGGGAAGAAATAAACATTTTTGTACCACATATCTTTTTGTTTTAGGGGTAAATAGTTGAGTGCAATTTTTTTCAATTCATAGCAAATTTTATACAGGAAAACGAAAGTAGGTAATTTTAATTCGATCCTATTTGCTGTGTGAAATTTCAATTTTCACTGGTGAAGATGAACTCGTGCATACTAATGTGACTTCAGTCTACATGATGCAGTGAAAATTTTTTAATTTCATCCATGAATCCTGTCCTGGGCTCAAACGGGTTAGGGACAGAAGTAGAAGTTACGAAAACTCAAATTAAGTACGAAAATTGTAAATTTGCTCAAAAAATGATTACTTTTTCACCACTCGAAGAAATTGGTAAAGTTCAAGCGAATCAAGGACAAATTTTTTTCTCATTTTTAATAAAATTCTAGGAAAGTTCACTGAATTACCTGGTTTTTTGAAACGAAAATGGAATTTTTTTGCTATAAAAACAAAGATTTTTGCAGAGATTTTTTGAAAAGGGAGACATGAGCTAAAAGCAATATTTTTCAGGATAAGTATAGAAGTTTAGCAAAACTGTTAGGGACCTGGTTCCATTATTTTAATCCAGTTGAGTTGATTTTCTCTAGGAGATTTCATTAGGTTCAAATTCGATTGTGAAAATCTTTTGAAAATATATTTTTCACACATTTTCATTAATAAATACCTATTTGTAGTCAGTATTAGAAGAAATATTTCTAATTTTGAATGTTTTTTCTTTTTAGGTTGTACAAAGTAACGTCAAAAATTCTAGAAATTTTGATCAATACGTGGAAAAACTAACATGGAAAGTTTATTAAAACTTTTTTGCAGCATGGTACAGCTTTTGGATTCATCTCTGCGACCTGAAATCACTGCAAACATGACTCGCAGACTGTTACGCGGCCCTATGATCAAAGAATTTCAATCGAATCCGTAAACATAATATGTAAGAAACCTTCCATCATCAAAATTGATTTCGAAAAGGTAAGTCCATCATCAAATCTCTATCTAGAATTTAAGATAAAACAGGGCAATTCCTTCGAGATTGATTTATTTACTCACCTATTTTTCGTTCGGTTATCGTCTTCAAGCATAGTTTTTACGAATAATTAGTCATTTCTAACTTGAGTACCTACCTATTTAATCATCTCCAAATTTCAAAATCATTATCATGTACGGATCACTAAATCAAGAAAGAATCGAAGTTAGAATTTCATGGGAGAGGGCTAAAAAATGGAAATTCCCTAATCAGTCCTTTTTTATTCAATTTTCCCAGATTAAATAAATAGCAAAATTCTCCAAATTTTCTAAAAAAAAAACATCACTTTTACAAATTTTTTGATTAAAAAAAAAAATTTTCTTCGATTAGTGAAATAATTTTCCCCCTTCCCATCAGCTGTTCGATCTGGCTCTAGTATACAGACTTCTGTAATTTGCTGTTGAACTATATTTGAACTTCATGTACCTATCTCAATCCAGTATCAATTCGTAAATACATACTTCTCTTAGCCCATGTCTCATATCTTCTCAGATTTATTCTAAGGAATGACGGGAAACAAAATTCTATCAAATAAGGGGTTTTAAATCAACAAACGTATCAAAAAATATTCGATCAAGAAGTGGAAGTGATCATTCGATAATTTTAAGTAACTTTTATCGTTATACTTTGAAAATGAGACGGGTAAGAGATTAATGAACTAAAAATGATAATTTTTTGAGAATTTTTTCTAAATCTTGTGATTAGAAGCGAACAAAATTTGGATCTAACTTTCTCGATATATTCTTAATCAAGTACCAACTACTTGAAGAGGATTAGAAAAAATAATTTTTAAAATTTTAAGCAATCCTTTTCTTCAAATCATCACTTAAATGAGAAATAAGTTGAAAATGTGAATTTTTGGGATTTTTTTCTCCAAACTTTGTTTTTTTTTGAATTCATCTTCTTTTAACTATATCAATTCTTGAATCGAGCTTTCTAAAACCCCTAAAATCAACCCTTGCCACCCAATTCCCATCATCATTTCAAATAAAGCTGTAATAAACCACATTCGTGTAAAAGCAACAATTACCTATACGTTGGCAATGTTTACACAGAAATGAACAACGCAATCTTACCTATTCGTGTCGAAAAGCGATTCCCATTCGAACATCAACATAAAACGCATTAACTAGCAACTCGGAGTCAACTGCCTCGTTGAAAATTGGCTGTTTTTCCGATGATATCGTAAAATCTTGCGAATTCACATGACTTTTGGAAAACTGCAATGATTAGGTTTTCACTTACACACGAACACGATCACTTGTAAAATTTTCCACTTTCGAAATACATTCATATATAACGTAAGTGATAAAACAAATCCGGATGGGAAAAAAAGGCCAATGAAGGCTAAAAACTCGTAAAAACCCGATTCAAAAGTCGCGCATAAATTCGGCACTCGAAAAACTCGTGTTCGCGAATTGGGAAGTCGAAGAACGCAGGTCCGCGCGCGTATTACGAACAACTCGGGTGAAATTTTTCGCGCCGGGTGAACGAGTAACGCGTGATGCCTACATACGGTGCTAATAGGGGTGTGATAAGTGGGTGTAATACGTCGGCTGGGAGGGGTGAACTGGTCAACCAATGAAATTCTTTCTTTTATATCTGTATAGAGATGTCACTCTTTGTATGTCCGAATGATCGATTGTGTTCCCTATTTTTCCTGTCCTCATACAGGAGTCAACTTATATGTATATAGCCTTCGTTACATGTACGAGATTACAGACACCCTTCAGCCTGTTTTTCGAATCAGCGAAATTCTATTATATTAACGCTGGGCCAATTTACAAAAACATTCCCTTTTCAATGTCAAAGTCTGTACGGTCGAGTTTCGAAAAGTGGTGCCGTTTTACACCTATGAGCTATACCCGAGCCGAGCGCGAGTAACATATACGTAGACGTACCTTATACCTTTTCCCGTCCACAGTTATCAACGTTTTGTACTCTATAGTATATTCATAAGTCTCCCCCTCTCCCCAACCCTTCATATCTCAGCCTCAATCCCTGTATGCACTCGGCAATCTACAGGGTTCTATGATTGCTTTATACGAGTACGTATTCTATTCCCTGTATCCTTTTTTTTGCCCTGTGTCCCCTCTCGGGCACTACAGCCATGGAGTATTCTCATCTTTGGTTTTTATTATCGGTTTCCGTTGTTGGTATTTTATAAGCGTAATTTCCGCTTAATTTAGCGTCGAATTTGGTTTACATTTATGATGGTTATGGATATTAGTAAGTGTTACGTGTTTCTTTTATTAGCTTGCAGAGGTGTCGAGGTGTTAGGAAAGCTAAACAAAGGGTTCGTGTATCTGTGGTCGTTGATTATTTAAAGCTTCCGTGTCTCTAGATTATGTTATAATGGTTTATGCACGAGTGGTTGTTATTTGGCGATGGGTTGAATTATTTTATGAAGTGATCGAATGTGAAAAAAATTGAGAAGTTTTCAACGATGTACCTGGTGTCTCTTTTAAATGCATGGAATTTTCATCAAATATTGAATTGAACTTTAGTTGGTTCAGTTTTGGTGTCTAATTTTCTCAATTTTTTGGTAAAGTGTAAGTGGAGGGGGAGGAGAGATCAGTTCCGAGATCCTTTGAATCAGACTAATGCATAATGAAGCTGATTCATTTTATTTTCCAGGTCATAATTCGAGGACCTTCGGGTATCAGACATTTATATTTTTTAAATGCCTTATGTTTCTCTAGACATTTTTTTTTTATGGAATGATACAAAATGTCTTATTAGGTATTTTGACAAACCGAGAAGAAATCAGAAACTTCATTATTGCATATAATTTTCCTTTTTTCATTAATTTTTTACCAGTTTAAAAAGAAAAGAGCTGAGAGGGGATGTGGAGAGGGCAATGTATTCTCCGATTTGGTTAAAAATAATATTTCAAGTTGAAGGAATTAGGTTGGTAAGTTCAAGCTGATTTGGAAAAAAAAGAACCAACCTGCTTTCTCTTCTTACTTTTGCCTAATACCTTGATCTATAGAGTTACATTTATCTATCTCAGATAAATACTCTGAATTACTGCTTGAATCAAAAAAATTGTTCATTCGTAATTTTTTTAAAAATATGTACAAATTCATGGCCAATTTTCTCAATTTTCACGTAAAAAAAAAGAAATGGTAGAAAAGTGTGTGCTCTTAATTTTTCTTCAACTTCGATCCTGAAATTTTTATTATTCATTCGGAAAATCATGAAACTCAGAAGCCTGATTAAGGGGGAGGGGGTGTAGAAGAGTTTCTCGCTCCAAGCAAATTCAGAATTAGAAATTTTACCTAGGTATCAAAAAGTTAAAAATTGATCAAAAATTGATCAAAAATTTAGGTAAGTTTCGAAAAAGTTTTTATTCAGGAACGATATGAGTTTAACTGCTTGAAAATCACAAAATTATAAACATAGCACAATAAACAGAAACTCGAGTGGGAAAAAATGATGGAATTTCAGATTTTGAATGCCTTTTTCTGCAAAAATGTCCGTCTTCGCTCCGCTCGGACTCGATAGATTTACTTCTCTTGATGAAATAATGGATACCTCTTAGAATTATTATACTTGAAATCACATTTTTTTTGCCACCCCTCCCGCCATCTTGAATGACTGTTTGGTTACGCTTCTGTGGCGAGATGATTTAACTAAAAAGTTGATTTTATTGTTAAATACTAAATTGCAAAAATTTGGAGGGAAGTTGTGAAATTTTGAAAAAATTAGTTTGGAAAATTTGAAAGGTTTCATTCATTAGGTACTTTAAAGAATTACTGTTTTTCACTAGTTAAGTGCCCCAGAATTGTGATCAAAAGTGGTCCAAGTGGCAGCTCTTGGCCTAAGCATCACATATTTAAAATTTTGTCTGCTAGTCTCAGCTTTGAATTTTTAGTAAATACTCGAAATTAAAAAAAAAATTTCAACGAAAACATTGATTGTGTTTCTATAACTTCATTGAGTTGAAAAAAAACGGAAAAATTACCTATGTGTACTTCTCACTGCATATCATCAATATTGAAGGAGTTTTTAAAGATAACAATAACTTCAAATTTCTCGTATTATACTTTTTTCAAAAAAAAAAATGAAAATATTTCAGTGAAATTGTATTAAAATTTAAAATACGAGTAAATACTCACTTATTTCACTAATTTCATATGACTACTCTGCACATTTTCACAATTTCCGTTTCAATACTTTTTGTAAGCGTAAACCTAACTGTAAAAATTTTATGAATTTTTATTGGTTTTATAATTTTTCGATCAGATTTATTTGCAATGGAATTATTACATATTACATACCTTTTTCTGAAAAATGTTACAAAAATTCAACTCTCGAAGTTATTCTCTTTATTAACCTCTTCAATATTGATGATAGGCAAAAAGTACATAGACAAACCTAATTTTTCTTGTGGCTACGTAAAGTATCCAAAATTTCATAAAAATTATGAAAATATTCCTAAAAATCGTTGAGAAATGTTATAAAAGTAGTTGAAATGTCATAAAAAAACTTTTGCAGTACCTGTTCAAAAATTTTTATAAAAATTAGTAAAAACAAGTCAAAAATTGTAAAAAAAAAACACGAAAATGCTATGAAAATTTTAGCAATCTTTACGAGATTTTCAATGGATATTACGTTTTTTTTTTAAATTTTAGAATATTTTTAACAGTTTTCATGATATTTTGCCCTTTCCCACGATATTTATATCAATTTTTAAGGCAATTCCAACAATTTTTGCGAAATTTTTCAAGAATTTTACGATTTTTACATAGTTTTTTCAATGTTTTTAGTGGTTTTTATAACAATTTTGACAATTTCAAGATTTTCGTGGTTTTTTATCATTTTTTTCATATTTTAAATGGTTCTAATAAAACTTCAAACGATTTGGATTTTTTTCATTTTTCATCATTTTTTGGCTATTTCTACCATTGCTTGAAGCTCAAACTCCAAACTGGCAGCCAACATTTTAATGACGTATAGATACTTGAACAAAGGGCTACCACTGGCCATCCATTGATCAAAATCTCTGGGGGGTCATTCCATGTCAATTCAGCCACTTTTTCACTTACTTAGATCTTCCGATTTCGCTCAATTTTTTTTATGAACTTCTCTTTGTCCAAAGTTAAGAAAACAACTGTTGTTTCAACCCGCAAAGAGGGGGGCGGAGGGTTTTGTTGTTTTTCGACATCCTGAAATTTCTTGTTATAATACTCAACTTTGATGAAGTTTATGTCAAGATTGGTACATGTAGCAAACGTAGTTTTAAAGAGCATTGAAAGGAGATTTAGAATCACTCATAAAAGTTTCAAAAATTGAAAGTTTAACTGTTTTGCGAAATGTTCCACTTCCAAGCATACCTATTCAAAATTTCAGGGGTAGAATTTACAATTAAAAAAAAGTCCTGGGAAAACATATTTTCATATTACATTCAAATAATGATTTTTTGTTGTGAGATCTTGAAACCCCTGCGGGGCACTGCATCTCAAAATTTTTGTCCAAATTCAAAAATTCTTAAAAAGACATGTAGCATATTGTTTGTTTTATTTTTGATAGTGCCGAGTTCGAATATTGCCTTGGTTTGGTTTTTTGATATAACCAGGGCTCGGATTTTCATGCTAGAACATATTTTTCCCTTACATACTAGATAGAGA
>FIZU01027814.1:0-10094 GCA_900064475.1 Pseudococcus longispinus
TTTGACCAAAAATGACAGTTTTTACCTTGAAATGACAATTTTGACCAAAAATTCACAATTTTGACAAAAAACAATTGCTGAAAAACGGATGTTTTGACCAAAACTGACAATTTCTACTCCGAAATCACAATTTTGACCAAAAAATGACAATTTTTACATAGATTGGCAATTTTAACAAAAAATGACAGTTTGGACAAGAAAATGAAAAATGACAAAAAAAACGATGATTTTGACCAAAAATGATTTTTGCCATAATATTTATATAATCGTAGAGAAATCGGTTCGTATGCAACAGCCGCCTAGTAAATCATAAAAATGGACGAAAATTTCGTAAAAATGATTGAAATTGACATAAAAATATCGAAAACATGTAAAAATATCGTAGAAAGGGCTAAAAAATCATGAAAACTGTCGAAAATCTCGTAAAAATTGTTAGAACTTCAACAGAAGTCGTAGAAAGCGCCGAAAATGTTGTTTAAATTAACGAAACATTGACAAAAATCAGTAAAAATATTGTAAAAATGGCCTATAAATCGTAAAAATCGTCGAAAATTTCGTGAAAATGAATTAAATTGTCATGAAAATATCGAAAATATGCAAAACTTCGTAGAAAAGGACAAAAAACAAAGAAAGTTGTCAAAAAACTCGTAAAAATTGTTGAAAATTTGCACAAAAATCATTTGAAATATGAGAAAAATTATCAAAAAATGATGAAATTTTTCAAAAAAGTAAAAACTGTTAGAATTGTCATATTTTCCAAAATGTTCATAATTTTTTTACCATTTTTGCATCATTTTTACTGCTTTATATGAAAATATATTTCCTCTCCCTCTCCCCCCCCCCCCCCCCCCCCCCCCCCCATCAAGTATTGAGAACTCTCATATTAAATGACGTCCTCTCAGCGCCATCAGTGAATGCAGCAGCTACGATGTGGGGTATTTTTTAAAAATAAATTACAGTATATTATGAGACGACTGTCCATGTTTTTTTATCATTTTTTAATTTGGTAATTTTTCCCCCAAATTCAAACCTTGAAACTCCTATTTGAAAAAAAAGTAAAATTTTTTGAGTAAAATGGTCTTCAAGTATTTTTACCCAAAAAGACCATTTTTAATTATTTTTTGTTTCTACCCCTATTTTCATGGAACATTAAAAAACTAAATTTTTGCATTTTTAAAAAAATTTGTAAAAAATTTGAAAACAATTTTTGTGATAAAAATAGTTTTAACACACATTCTTACCCAAAAACCCGTGTTTCAGGATTTCCCCTCATAACCTTCATTTTCAGGAACCTCTTTCTTCCATATAATGTATTTTCTTCACTTTGAAAAATTCTTAAAGGTGAAATAATGATGAAAAAAATGCTAAAAATGATCTTTTATGGTAAAATAGGGTGTATTAAGGTCATTAAAATTTTTGTCTCCAAATTTTTCCCAGTTTTTTTTCGAATAACTTGAAAAATGCAAAAAATTATATTTTTTAATGTGTCCCATAAAAACAGGGGTAAAAATTAAAAAGTGTCGAAAATGATCTTGTTGGGTAAAAGTACATACTTCGTGATAATTTTGCTCAAAATTTTTACATTTTTTTCATTTTTTTGAAAATGCAGTGTTGAGGGAAGAGGTCCCGAAAAAATGTCCAAAATAAGGACCATCCTAATAGCAAGTGCATACAAGGTGTGGTACATTTTGTTGTGTTCCTATTCATCGTGATTTTTTAAAAGGCCATACCTTCGAGGGATTTTTCCAACACCCTGTGTTGCACGTTTATGTAATTCCTGATTGCGAATTTGTTGCGCTATTATAAAAATGTAGGTTGTTTTGTCCGGCATACAAAAGGTTAAGGTTAAAGGAACCTTGTACGAAATTTTTAGCTGAAAATGGCGCGTAGGTAGAGCAACATTTTTTTCATCGAGAATTTCCAATGTACCTAAAAGGAAATAGCGTACGGGGCAGGAATACTAATTTTTTAGATTTAAAATTGGTAATATGGAATTTTTCAGGCGAAGGGGTACCATGACATAATAGAGTAGGTAGTATTGTATTTGGAGAATTATTTGATTGGGTTACAAGCATGCATGTACGAGTATAGTGCCTTACAGTGATGCGAATTTGCTACTCGATTTAGCATGCAATTCGTGAAGGATGAAGGAAAAAGTTCGAAGGATGAGAGAGGTAGACACCTGAATGTAATTATTTGCTGCTGTGCAGTGTGCTGCTTATGCATGTATATAGTTTGGTATCGGATAATAGGAAGAACAAGCCTACTGCAACGTTGTAGTCGCCCTTCAAAGTATCGGCAAACTGCGGAGTATGGAAGAAATAACGTATGAAAGCGGAATATAAATTAGGTTAAGAATTCAGTTTAAAAGCTTTTATGTAATTTAGCTTTAAAATGATTCGCTCGTCGCGGAACGACATACTCTCTAGATTCACGTATATAACTTGCCCGGAATTCGAAGCTCATTGTAATTGCTAGCATTTTTATAGTTGCTTTTTTCTCTCTTTCTCGCCAGGGTTCATCTCGTGTGGCGGCGTATACAGGTTAGAAATATCTGAATGGTAAGATTTACCATGTGGAACGCATAATTTAAAAGGGTTTGGTATGATCCGAAGCGCCAGCTTTATAGAAATTTTCCGCAACCTTGTGAAATTAATTTACTACTCGGGTTGAGCGAGTTTCCGGAAAGCTTTCGAAAGAGGAGGAGATTGAAATGGAATCAGGAAATTTGAGGTCGGGTCGAATGGCGGATTTTTGCAAAGGATTAAAACGGTCGTATGGACGAGTAATTGGGTAGATGATGTTTTGAAAGGAATATTAGATGAGATGGGTTGTTATTAAGGTGAAATTTTGGCCAGATTACGAAGATGAAGGGATTGGTGGTCAAAAAGTGACTCGAATGGGCTTGTGAACTTTCCAAGGTATTGATGCAGTCTGAAGTGGAATATTCGAGAGTGAATGAGCCCTAGAATGAAGAAGAGAAACTGGTGCTTCGTAATTAGATTGACTTTGAGGTGATTGAAACATGCAAAGTTCAAAAAATTCAGTTTTTTCGTCTCAGAAAGTAATTGGAATGATTTGGAGGGAGAGGGGAACAACATATCTCAGGGAAAAGTTTCCAAGGAGATTTTATCGAGCTCCTATATCTAATCTAGATATGTTTTTCTGCGACATTTTTCATTAAATCGAACTCTTCCTGAAATTCTTTCGTCATAAAACTATAAAATATTTCACACGAAGCGTAGGTACTTTTCTCCTCGAAAACCCCGATATTAATAAGGCGAAAGAAGAATTCTTGGCTTGGCTGACGCTTACCTACGTGAGATACGTACAAAAAGTATGTTTCTATTGAAAACCCCGAACGCCCTCAAAAATATCACTTCTGAGAAACCTTTGATACATATGTGTATTGTGTTAACGCTCCAATACACGTGTTTCTTTTTCGTCGAATTCGATGAAAGTGGAGGACCTACATGAGTAGGTAGTGAGAAAGTTCAACGAGATATTTCACTATTACGTTGATTCTATCAATAGACTCGTCCAAGTGTAAAACTTCTAAGAAGAATTTTCACATTAGTTTACTGGCTTATGGCAATTTGATTGTATGATTATTGAGGTTAGCAATTTTCAAGGATGCGAGCTATACGTAGACGTACATACGTATGATTTTCAAGCTCTAATAAAGTCGGTTGTTTTGTTTACAGTTGCCTGTTGCTGATCCATTCCTAGAAAAAGTTAACCTTTCTGATCTCGGTGAGTTTTTTTTTTCCAATTTTTGAAAATTAGATTGATAATTGGTAAAAATATTTGTAGTGTGGTTATTGTAAATATGTTTTAAAATCCAGTAATCGCTTTCTCCTTCTCATCCTGAGAAAGTTTAGAAAAAATATGTGCTTCTTGGCTGCACTATAAATCTTTTTTGACATGAAAACGAAGATTGTTCATTTTATTGAGCTTAAAAAACATAATCTTCAATGTTATCATTTATACAGGCCACAGGGGGTCAAAAAAGTATTTGCACAACCCCAATTTTTACAAGATCGATACTTTGCGTGCACTTTACGAAAATTTCAACACCATCACGTTATTCACCGTCCAAAATAACCCCAAATAATAAAAATTGAATAAATAGGGACAGAACAAAATTTGTAAAAACGTAGATCAAAAAAGTATTTGCGCACCACCCCAAAAATATATAGTTTCCGCGAGATCATGGTAGATTTTCACAAGGGTAGTACCAACGTGTACCTCAGATCAAGGCGATCGCAACGCACTATGCACAAGCCCTTCTACGTTGCATGCGAGAAAAAACGAAAACTTGTTTGAAGTTTTTTTATTTCATACGGTTTTAAGACTGGAAGAGATAGAATGTACTTAATTTTGAGTAAATTAAAAATATAAGACAATCATCTTGTAGGAAATTAAATTTCTGATCAAAAATGTCCTTATTACTTTTTTCCTATCTTCAATATTTCAGGAGCTATGCGAGAAAAGCAAAAAATTCATCAGTTTTTCCAACTTGAAGGAAATGGTATATTGCTTACTATATTATTTGTTTTTCTGACGTAGCTCCTAAAATATTGAAGATAGACGAAATGTAAACAGAACCTTTTTGATTGGAAATTTGATTTCCTACAAGATGATTGTCTTACTTTTTTGATTTGCTCAAAATTGAGGATATTTTGTTTCCTTCAAAGCCTGAAAACTTGGCAAATTCAAGAAAATTTCTCGTTTTTCTCGCGTAGCGCCTGAAATATTGAAGATAGGCAAAAAGTAAAGAGAACCTTTCTGATCGGAAATTCAATTTCCTATCACGTGGTAGTATTACTTTTTTGATTTTCTCAAAATTTGAGCCAGTTATTCAACTAGAAACATCAAACTTTTGGTACACATTTCTTCTTTCCACGTGGAAGTAGAAGGACTTGTGCATAGTACGTTGCGATCGCCTTGATCTAAGGTACAAGTTGGTACTACCCTTGTGAAAATCTACCATGATCTCGCAGAAATTATATATTTTTTGAGTGGTGTGCAAATACTTTTTTGGCTTACGTTTTTACAAATTTTGTTCTTTCTCTTGTTGTAAATAAAATTATTAATTCAATTTTTGTTATGGGGCTATTTCGGATGGGGAATAACGTGATGGTGTTGAAAATTTCGTAAAATGTACTCAAAGTATCGGTCTCGTAAAAATTGAGGGTGTGCAGATACTTTTTTGACCCGTGGTAGGCGGATCAAAAAAGAAACATTCCTCGTATCTTGACCAAATCCAAGAGGGTAGTTCATTTTGGATTGGAAACACATCGGGGAAATTTTTAAACCGCTAGCTAAAATGGGGATCGAGCAGTCATACTTTCGATCTCCATAAAAAAATCAAAATTTCCTGATTTTTCACTAGTGATTCGACGCAAAACTTTTTAAACAGTTCCGTGCCCTAGTTTAAATCTTACTTGTCGGAACCTAATCATTTATTGTTGGTGTCGAATTCTAACTCGTGGTGCAGAATCAAGAATCATTAAATGTCAGTGCCGAATCCTTATTTTTGGTGCTGAATCATAATATGTTGGTGCCAAATCATTGACTTTCAATGCCAACTCCTAATTTGGGGTGCTAAATCATTAAATTTTGGTGCTGAATCCTTATTTCCGGTGCCAAATCCTTGATTTTCGATGCAAATCCTTATTTTCGGTGCCAAATCCCTATTTGCAATGCTTAATCTTTAATTGTTGGTACCAAATCATTAATCGTCAGTGCTGAATTCTAATTTGCGGTGCTAAATCCTTAATTGCCAGAGTCGGATCATCAATTGTTAATGCTAAATTCTAATTTTTGGTGCCAAATCCTTATTTTCGGTGCCAAATCCTTAATTGTTGTTGCCAAATCATCAACTTTCGGTACCAAATCCTTATTTGCAGTCAAAAATCATCAATTTTTTGTCGAATCCTTATTTAGGGGGCCAAATCCTTATTTGTGGTACTGAATCCTTAATTGTCGGTGACGAATCCTTAATTGTTAATGCCAAATTCTAATTTGCGGTGGTAAAGTATTCAATGTCGAAAGCGAATCCTTATTTTCGGTACCAAATTCTCATTTGCGAAGCCGAATCATTATTTACGATGCCGAATCCTTAATTGTTGGTGCCAAATCATTAATCGTCAATGCTGAATTTTAATTTGCGGTGCCAAATCATTAAATTTCAGTGTCGAATCCTTAATTGTTGGTACTGAATCATTAATTGTCGGTGTAAAATTATGCACCAAATCCTCGCTACTCAAAAGTAATACAAAATCATGTTTTTTTTTTCAATTGTGATCCCACTTTGAGAACCTTCAGCTCATTTCCCTTTTTTTGCGGGGGGTTTTGGTGTATCTCCAACTCAAAATGAACTACTCCCTTGGATTTGGTCACAATCCGAGTTATGCTTTCATTTTTTGATCCACCTGTATCATTCTCAGTTACCTTGAAAGTAAAATTGAGAACTTTTCATAACTAGTGTAACAAAAAGTTGATTATAATAATTCATAAGAATAAGATAATACAAAAATAATTGTTCAATTGAAAAAAAAAATAGATTCAAAACTGGCAAAATTTGCGTAGTTTGGCAAAAAGTTTTGAAAATTTTGTTAAACTAGTTTATGTAAAAATTTACAGTTTTTTCAACATTTCCAAAACAAGTCGATTTAATTAATATATTCGCTTAAAGTCTTTGTGATGTCCATTCTTAAGCAATTACAAGAAAATTCATAAAGTGTTGCAAATAATAAATAATTTCAGATTTACAAATCAAAAAAATCGAAGAAAACAGCCAAAGTAATAAATAAAGAATAACAACAACATAATAAAAATAATTGTATCAAATAAGTATATAGCAATATCGTAGATTAGATACTAATATTCAAGTTGGTAGGTAACTGATTTTGATAGGGACCCCGATATTTTTTGTTGTGTTGGTCAGAAATTGAAACAGTCTGGTCACCATGTTCTCTTCATCTCCCAGAATTATTTCAATATCTGTAGTTCCAAGTATTCCTGTTCACTCCATCTTAATTTTCATATTTATTATTTGATTTTGTTGATTTGCTGACTTTCAAGTTTTAACTTCGTCGCTTCTCTTCCTGTTCAAACATCAGTGCTAGCAGCACAGAATTTGTAATTTTTGAAGTGATCTTGATCTTTTAAATCCAAAAATTATTGCAAAATCATGATCTTAGTGATCTTAGCACTTCAGATAATCAAAATCACTAGTGATAAGTAGTGATCTTATCCATCACTGCTAAAAACTCCTTTTCCATCAAGAAGAAACCCTGATTCTTTAATTTTTCACAAAATTCAAATCTTTGATGGGGCAAGTCCCCCATACTTCCCTGGATTAGGAACGTCCCCACATTAAAAATTTTTTTTATATAGGCAACCAATACGACACAGAAGTAGAGCAGGCATCGCTGTATCTATTATTTCGTAGGCGTACGCGAATTTTTATTACGATTACATGTTCATTCGACACTATTACGTGCAAAATTTCGATTTTATTGCAACTATAATAGGTCTTTTCTAGGTATAAGTTATTTTGACATGTTAATCACAAAGTCAACGAAATAAAATTGCTTTCACGAGTCATGCTAAGTTTTTCGAATCACGCAAATGTTATGAATCTCTCAGTTATGAAACAGTTACCTACGTAGGTAAAAATTTGACTACTTTAGCTGTTTCATAAGATAAGAAGGCTTACTTTAATTTTAGTCTAGCAGGTATCGTCATCCTACGTATTTTAAATCCGGCTAATTCGAACGTTTTGTTTTTTTTCACAGAAGAAGACGAAAGTCAAATATTCGTGAAGTTCTTCAAATTTCATAAGTGCTACGATTTAATTCCTACCAGTGCCAAGTTGGTTGTGTTCGATACGCAGTTGTTGGTGAAAAAGGCATTTTTTGCTCTCGTTGATAATGGTAAGTAAACTACGTAACCCGAGCCCCGCGCACCTTTTTATCGCTACGCCTTTGTAAAGGTAGACCTACTTAGAAAGAAGATGTTAAGTTTACGACTGTAAAATAAGCTCGATTCGAGGTGGAAATTTACATGATGGTATTTTTATTCAAATGCACAAACAACCGCGTTATGTTAATTGAAGACGTCGAGAAAATCGAAAATATCCTCGTCCCTCGGTGCGATTACTCTAAATAGTATTTCAAGTCACGCTATCGAAGTATACGAAACGAATAAGAATTTGCTCTACATACAGAATACAATTCTCACGTCGAAATTTTTTTTCACCTTATGATTACAGGAGTTCGAGCAGCTCCATTATGGGACAGCGTGAAACAGCAGTTCGTCGGCATGTTAACCATTACTGATTTTATTAAAATTTTACAAAAGTATTACACTTCGTCGAACGTAACCATGGATGAATTGGAAGAACATAAGTTGGCTACGTGGAAAAGTAATTCGAAAGTTTTTTTTTAGTTTACTTTATTCACCACCGAATGATACGCACCTATTCCTATAGTGTAACTTTTTCAGTCGGCTTTGTGTGAAAAATAATTTCCAAAAGTTTTCGTTTTTTATGGCCTCGTTTCGTCGGCTGAAAAACAAAAGCTGGGAGCCGGAACGATGAAACGAATGTAAATTCGTACTTTGGCACAGAAGTGAAAAAGATTAAAGCTTTAAAATAATCGTTTCTGTTTACCGTTTGTAAACGAGTAAAAGAAAGGCGAAGCTTGAAAGTTTCTCGGTGTTGAAGGATTGATGCGGGTTAAATGTGGAAAAGGAAAGGGTTTTCAATTCGTTTTGAAATTATTCCAGCGTACTACGTGTATCGCGTGACCGTACAGCGACGCTGCTGAATGATGAATGACGTGAATACGTGAATAACGCGGTATAAAAGCAGTGTTGCCATTTACACGGAATGATAGTTTTTCAAAATTTTAATGGAGTTTATTGGATTTTTTATTGAAGATGTTTCAGATTTAATTAAAATGGTTAGAGGGGGGTGATCTGTTTTGGCATTTGAGGGGCTTTCTTTCCCCCTTCGAATTATCCAGTATAAAAGGTGACCTATTTAGGAAGTCGATGGTTTTGATAATGAAAAAAAAACTTCAACTGCAAAAATCTCAGAAACTAAGCCTCCTAGAAAAAAACTAATCGCTTGAGGCAGAAAGAGAATTTCAAGCTCTACAATTTTAATTCTTAGCATTTTTTTCGTAGGGTCCTTAGTTTCGCCAGAAAATCCAGTTTTGAAAATGGAAAGAAATCTCATAAACATGGATTTTCTGGCCAAACAAAGGGTCTTACAAGAAAAAAGGTAAGGATCAAAATTGTAGAGCTTGAAATTCTTTTTCTATCTTGAGTAATTAGTTCTTTTCTAGGAGGCTTAGTTTTAGAGATTTTTGCAGTCAATTTTTTTTTTCAAATTTGACCATCGACCTCTTAAGTGAGCCACCTTGTATTTGATTCCGAATGTTTTAGTTCTTTGTTGCACCCCATATACCGCACCAGAAACAATATTTTTGAGAGATATGGAAAACTAGAATTTTGACTAGGTTGAGCGAATTAATGGGGGGGGGGGGGGGGTCGATGGATGTTGAAAATTGTTTTAAAATATTCCTAATTTCGGATTAAATATCTGAAATTACTGAAAAAAGAATTTTTCAAAGATTTAAAGAGCATAAAAGCGAAAATTATCTTAAAATTTCGACTTTTCCTGGAAAAATTTTGTTCTTTTTTTTTCATCGTATTCGTAGTAAATAAAAAAAGTAGAATTTTTTTTGAAAATAATGTGATTTTTATGCAAGTATTTTTCTACCCTCCTATACCCTCTCCTCCACACCGAACAATTTTTTTCTGAAAATAAATATTTTTGTTGTGAGGTGCGGCGAGAGAGAGTCTGTGACATTGCGAAATTACGAAAAAGTCTGCCCTTACAAAATTGAAAAATTGTGATAAGAACAAGGGAGAGAACAGGAATAAAAAGCAAATTTGTACTTACACAAAAACTATTTTTTTCAATTTTTCCAAAATTAAAGTCACATTTTGGGTGCTTTGGGGGGGGAGAGGGAAATAGGTTTTCTACAATTCTTATTTTTATTATTACCTTTTTCAAG
>FIZU01027826.1:0-12005 GCA_900064475.1 Pseudococcus longispinus
AAACGGAATGGAAACGCTACCAAATTTTTGGAAACGGAAACCAAATCATAACGAAATGAGATGCCCGGAAACGGAAATGGAAACGGAAACCCTAAAAAAAAATAACGTTATCACAGCCCTGAGGAATTTTTGCTAAATAATTGTTTAATTTAAATTTTAAAATCTCTACATTTTTGAAAGAATCGCAATCTTACAGCAATTCCACTCCAAAATCTTTTAAAATAGCTGTTAAAAAATTATCTTTTTGGTAAAAATGGATAAAATCATGTAAAAATGGCATTGAGCCGCCGCCAGCCGAGTAAATTTTAAATCCTGATTAAAAAGCGCCGCCGCCAGCTGAGTAGTTTTTTTGGGGCCTACGCCGCCGCCGAGTTGTACTCGGCGGCGGCAAAAAAATGAAACACTGACACAGTGCCTGCCTATTTTAAATTAAATTAAAAATAAAATTAATGAAAATTTTGAATTTGAACTTATGAGTTTTGATTTTTGAACGTTTTGAAGAGACAGGAGTTTACAAAAAACTTCGAAATTTTAATTTGGTATAACAGGTAAGATAACTTGAAGCGGAGAACTGTGGTTGAGGATGTCAGGATGAGGACTAATCAAAAAGTGTGTTGGAACATGATAAAATATTGTGCAAGTAGGTGCAATGCAAATGTTACTAATTTTATAAAACAAAAAACAACTGTACAGGTAGCGAACTTTCCACTCTTAAGTAGGTTTTCATTTGGTGAAATTAGAAGTGACCCAAGAAATAGAAAGGTGATTAAAATGAAAAAACCAAAATTAAGTGCTGGTTCTGGTTCTAATTCTTGTAAGTTTCTGTTCTTGGTAATTAATTATCACGCAGTCGTCATCATTTCATCAATTATTATTTATTTATTATTCATAATATTTTTTTTATTATTATTGAAATTTGAGAAAAGAACTGATAACTTCTGTGGCGGCTGCGGCCCAACATGAGCTTTTGCTTTTGCTTTGATAGTGGGTTGCAGAAGTTTTCACATAGCGAAAAAATGAATATTTTATTTTTCCAAAAATTAATTAAAATGAGGAACACGTAAATTTACGAAAATAATAAAAACAGAGTGGGAGGCAGAGGCTGGTTTTCAAAAATCCTCCGAATTTTGTACAACTAACGTTTTGTAATTTAATTTAATTCGTTCCCTCCATTCCCTCCACTACCCTCCACTGATAACGTAATATAAAAATTCAAATAATTCAAAATTTTAATAAAAATTTCACCTTAAAATTGATTGAACAAATAGAATTACTGACAATTTTTCTATAAGTAATTCCCAATTTGTGATCTATGATTGAAACAAACACTTCAAGTCTTCAAATTGACTCCATTTTCATTTTGTTTCATCTTCAAAATTTCAACTACTTCGATTCGATAATCGAGAAGTAATATCGAAAGATTTCGACTCGATATCGATGTATGAATCATGAATCATACGTGTATTTATTTTGTATCTAAAAATAGATTTTTCTTATCATACTAAAACAAAAAACAAAAAGAACAGTTACAAATCACCAAAGTTTCTGAGTTTCAGTCGACAAAATCATCGTTTTATTGAATTTTTTAAAGAAGTTAATGCGACGGAAGGATAGTGATTGTGAGATGCCGATTTTTAGTATCCATTGCACGATTTCGCGTTTCACATTTAATGATTACACAGAATTATTGTGCTTCAGTTGGGTCTCTCGTTCATCGAGCCCAAGGATATAAAAAACTCAAAGAAGACGGTTTGATGGCTTCAAAATTTTACATTCCCGTAACAACTACGAAGAATCGCTCATATTATTTGGTGTCTGAAAGTTTTACAGCTCGCGTCAAGTCCAATCCTAATCAATTTGATTCTTTGAAAAAAGGATCTTTGGGTTATTCGGTGAAAACTATTCGAAATCCAACGAGTGACATAGAATTGAAAATTGTCGATACTAACAATAAGAATAATGCATCCGAAGAAATCATTTTACGCTGTCCTCCAGAAAAATTGATCAAAGTAAATGAAAAAGTATGGAATCTAGTTGCTCCCATTGAATCAGCTATCGAAAAGATTAAAATTGTCAAAGACAGTGCGCTTTGTGAAGAGTTGTGTAATATTGATATCGGCAGCTCTGTAATCGTTTTCTCTTGCTGTATCGGCATAGTTGTTTCTAAACGAACACCCAGAAAAGGCTTTGGAGTTTTATTTGAAGTAGTAATACAAGTGAGTTCGATTTGTTATCCGTCTTGGTCGCTGAATACTACGTTAGCATTTTATCGAATTATTACAGGAATTTTTCGAAGATGAACGAAATTCTTCGATGAAAATCGGCGATAAAAGAGTCGTAACATGTGAAAAGTTAAGGCTGTGTCAAACTTCAAATAAGACGTCAAAACCAAGATTTCAAAACGATCTTAATTTAACAGATAATCAGTATTCACACGACTTTACAGATGAAAGTGAGTTATTGATCAATTTCTAGATTATACTTGATGCGATATGATATGTTTTATTGAATTTCTAGCTGATTTTGTTTCACAAAATCTTCCAATTCAGAAATTCAAAGGTGGTGATAGCGTTATGTGGTTATCAGAATCGGATCCACAACCTGCTACAATTTGCTGGAATAGTAGAATTAGTGATAAAGCGAGAATCCATTTAGTAAGTGATTTAGTAAAAAAAATGAAGTGATAATATAATATACGAAGTATCCCTAAATTATGTTTATATTTTTATTTCAGGATAAGGAATGTCAAATGACGCATTGTGATAGATCACATACAATCTCCATACCTACCAGAAACTTGATGCTGACTGAAGAATTTTTCAGTAATTGTTCATTTTTAATGATGCATTTTTTATAATTACTGTATTTAATGATTTCAAGGTTTTAGATCAGAGATTATTTATTAGTCATATGTTCTACAATTGATGAAAATTAATTGAAATATTCTCGGTCCTAAATTTGCAGGACAATATGATGAAATGTTGAAAAAAACTAACGAATTTCCCTCATCTTACGATATAAACAATCAAGATAATGATATATCCAGAGTAGAAGATTTGTTAGGATTACACGAACTTAATGAATATTTTTCAAATTCTCGTTCAAAATCACCATTGAATAATAGAGGTGAGTATTTTACCATTTTATACAGTAATGAAAAAATTGATTTTGTTTTTCAAAACTGTAATCACGGTTCTTCGTAATTCAGAAATTTTTTTGTTGACAAAAATTATCCAATTACAATGCTTTTGTTTTTGAATGTAACATCAGAATTTTTATTTCAGAATGCCTTTTTTCCCTTTTACAGTAAATGTAAATGGCGTATTGAAATTTTTTTTTTCCTGAAAGGAAGTTGAATTTGGAATAATTGTATTCTTAAAAACAATAGAAAAATGAGTCGCGTATTGGAAGAATATTCGATTTTGTATTTCAACATTACGCAGGCCAACGTCTTAGGTCATTCTTCGTGAGAGTTAACTCGTAGCAGTTATTTTTATTTCTCGCAGTCGGTTAATTATTAGCGAAGTCTGCGTGTTATTTTTAGTACATTCCCGTTATCAACGATAGGAATAAATGCCCGTGTAATTTTTTTTAGCGAATGTATTTTTTCTGTCATTTTTCTTGATTTGTGACTTATTTAATTTGAAATTCGAAATGGACTCGGAATATGATATAATTCCAATTCCAGCGTTGGAATTTTTTGAAAACTTAGACAGGCAAAGGAAAGAAGCCGCTTTTAAAATGTTTTTAAACCGTGAGTAGTTTTTTTGAACAGTGATCAGTTTTTTCACACAATTATATATATTTTTGACAAAATCAGGTATTTATTCAAGTTGTATTCTGAATATAATTCTATGATTTTATTTTGTTTTGTTTTGAATCGATCAAAGATGACGAAAATTCACGTAAGTCAGAGAAGTATTGCAGTTCTTCGGCAGTTTCTCGAAAGTTTGAATCGAAGCTATCGTCAGAAGGTGAAACCGATCTCGGGATAGGTTCGGTGGTCGAAGTAATGATAAGAGATGAACCACATTACGGAGTTATTAAATGGATCGGAACCGTATATCAAAATAGCCCCTCTAAACCATTAATAGCTGGCATTGAATTGGTATTTTTGGAATAATTTTTCAACTATACGTCGTAATTCGTATATAAATACGTTTATATTGTGAATTAGGAAGAAGAACACGTCGATGCAGGCGATGGATGGATGAACGGGCATAAATACTTCGACTGTGCCCCCCACAGAGCACTATTTAAATTACTCAGCCAGTGTAAACGAGATTCGCGTTTTTCTGAACCTTCCTTTTTAATCGAAGCTTTCAAAGGTGAAAAGGAATGCGATCGCTTAATTTGAATAAATTCGCGAGTAATTACAATGGTGATTTTTAATTACAGATCGTGCTCGTGAAGTAATTCCTGGAATTATCGAACCGATCACCCATATAGATCGTGATAAAACATTCAGAAAATATAATGGTATACAAGGCCACAATAATTCGTGCTACTTAGACGCAACTTTGTTTTCCATGTTTACATTCACCAGGTTGGTACTACTGGTTCTTCAAATTTTCAAATTAAACCAGTTTCTAAAAATTTTGTTACTTTTGCAGCGTATTCGATAATTTACTCTTACGACCTGCAAATGCTACTGACTGTGATTGTTACGAAGAAGTGCAGAGAGTTCTGCGAGAAGAAATAGTTAATCCATTAAGGAAAAATTTATTCGTCCATGCAGACAGCGTTATGAGTTTACGCACTTTGCTCGATAATTCAACTTCTGTAACTGGCCTGACGTGTGAAGAAAAAGGTATTTATACGGGGAGACCAATTATTTGATCGATTTAGTCACAATATGGTCTGATTTCACACGCGTTTTTACAGATCCCGAAGAATTCCTGACGTCGTTAGTGGCGCAAGTTCTCAAAGCAGAACCATTTTTGAAGCTGAGCTCCGGCCACGAAGCATATTATTACCAATTATTTGTTGAAAAAAATGAAAATCTCATATTGCCTACAGTACAAGAATTATTCGAGCAAAGTTTAATTAGCAGCGATATCAAATTGAAAGAAGTTCCTTCGTGTTTAATCATACAAATGCCCAGATTCGGAAAATCCTATAAAATGTACCCTCGCATATTACCCTCGCAGCTATTGGATGTCACGAATGTTATTGAGAATTGTAATTATTCAATTACCTTCAAGGCCCATTGAAAAAAATGATTGAAATTTAATACCAAATTGTGTTTCTAGCTCCTAAAGAATGTTCAGTTTGCGGAGCTTTGGCAAAATATGAATGTAAAGATTGTTTCAAAAATTTCCAACACGATAATTTATGGTTTTCGTTTTGCGAAAAATGTGTTGGAGTTGTAAGTTTCATTTTGGCCGCCATTTCGGCTTGTTATTATTTTCATTCTTACGCCATGTTTGATTTTTCAGGTACATTCTCATTCAGACAGACGCCATCATACTAGAACATTGCTTCAAGTACCTCGCGAATGTGCTTCGTTTCGTGATCCGAGTGCTATACCGAGACAATACATGGAATTATTTGCGGTTCTTTGTATTGAAACGTCACATTATGTAGCATTTGTGAAATGCGGGTCGGGTCCTGATACACCGTGGTGTTTTTTCGATTCTATGGCGGATCGTAAAGGTAATGAGTAAAAATTCGATTTGTTTCGAATTAAGGATGAATATAATGTATGAAATTTATGACATTTTAGGAGAACTCAACGGTTTCAATATTCCTGAGATGGTTTTATGTTCTGAACTACCAAGCTGGTTGTCTGAAAACGGTGTTCAGGAATTTTCCTATAAAGAAGATCGAAATTTACCTACCTATGCGAAAAGGTTACTTTGTGATGCGTATATGTGTATGTATCAAAGTACTGATGTGATGATGTATCGTTAATTATGTCCAGATATTTTAGTCATTTTAATTTCTCAATTTTCTTGTTATTGTTGTGTTACAAGTATTAATTATGCGTATTTTATTCATTAATGCAATTATAATGTAATTATTTCTTCAAATCATTCCAAAATATTTTTAATACATAACATTTCACGTTATTTTAACATTGTTGTATTGAATTCTAATGATTACTTGTAAAGGTATATGCTTTTCTGTCTCGATTCACTACCATACTACATTAGTCAATACTCCAAATCAATGATTCAATTAGAAATGAATCGGAATATCATTGGAATGCGACAAAGGTAAAGGTTCCAAAAAAAATTGGCTCAGTTTGTCTCATTTTTCGTATAGCATTTTCTGGTCGGACAAAGAGTTGTACGAAAAAAATTCTAAGAACCAAAGTTGTAGAGCATAAAATTTTTTTCTCCGACAAACTATTAGTTTTTTTTAAGGAGGCTTAGTTTTTGAGATTTTTGCAGTCAAAATTCACAAATAGATACACGCATATGATTTTTTTACATTACCAACTTTGAATACAAAAATAACGAAAACCAAGTCTCTTGGAAAAAAAACTAATAGCATGATGCAGAAAGAAAATTTCATGCTCTACAAGTTTAACTCTTTCCATTTTTTTCGTAGGACTCATAGTTTGGCCAGAAAATATATGTTTATGGAAGGAAAACACATTGTTGCAAATTAACCCTCTAAGTGTTCCCTCATTTTGGAAACGTAAAGTGTTCCCCCGTATATCCTCAAAAAAATTCGATCAACAAAGTACAACAATTATTCACTTCTTCTTTATAACAAAATAGTTTTCGAAAAATTTGAGAATTTTACAAAAGTATCTAGATCTTTTATTTTTTTGTTTCATTTAATTTTAAAAAAATCACGAAAAATCACACTTTGAATAAAATTACTAAAACATTGATAAAATTAAAAATTGTGAAACTTTTCAATTTCAAAAATTGTAATTCTTTTGGATTATTCTTCTTACCGATTTTTAATCAATTTTCAAGTTTTTATTTCTGAGATACTGTAATGTATTTCATTCCAATATCATCTTTCCTTTGACTACAGCATCTTTCTTGCGAATTTGTACTTTGTTTTTGTTCAATACATAATTAATCTTGACCTGTAAATGTAATCGGAGAAAAATCGTTAGCAATTAATATTATGCACACGTTTGATTATTTACATAAAATGATCAGGGATGTATCCAAACAGAGGGAGGGGAAAAAGTTTTCCTACCAAAGGAAATTTTTCAATTTGACTCGTAAAAATTACGCTTCCGTGCAGCGACAAATTTGAACACTTTTTGATGGCATAAAAGTTTGGCAATTTTGGAAAAAAATGGCCAGAAATCAATTACCTCGGTCTAATTTTGGCCAAACCTCAAAATATGCAAAAAAAAGCGAAAATTGTCGAACTACGCTTAAATATGCACTTTTCGCTCCAAAAATATGCAAAATATGCATTTTGGGTCGAAATATGCAAAATATGCAAAATGAAATTAGGCTCATTCTGAGTCATTCGTCAGGGAATTTCATGAATCGTATCGTATAGATCCTTGAAATGTTCACTTTTTCTTCACCGTAGACTAATATGCAATTTCTTAAAATTCAAAGCTTTAGTTATGAAAATTGAAATACTCCAGGTGCTAGTGAGTTGTTTTGTGAAAATGAAAAAGGAAGTTAAAATTTTGAATCAGGAATCATCCTGTGGATTTTAGTAGAATCTAGAATGGCAGCACTGTAATGCTCCGCTTGAAGTCCGCACTTTGCTCTCACACCGCGCAGCACCGCATCACACACACCTGACACCGCGCCATCCTCCTATCATCCTATGTTTTTGATAAAGCCTGGCAGACAAACAACAAACTGTGTGCTACGAATTACGATGTGCATTATCTAAAATGAATATTATTCATAATGTAACTTGTTACGTTTCTTGAAAAGAATTGAAAGAATAGATATTCATCCGTGTACCATTATTTGTCGTGGGCAAATCTTAGCTTGGTAGAACATTGAGAAGTATGTGATATCACCTCAAATATTCGTCATTCTCTCGCCGACAGTCAAGTTGATTCGTGAAATCGTGATCCATTGAAGATGAGTGGCAAGGAAGGAAAACCTTTTGAGAAATTGAAGCAAGAGTTGAAGCAGTTCTTCAAAGGCAGTAAAAATGTTCCCGGTAAGTTATTCTCCCGTTTTTGTCATCGTACTTAGTAAAAAGGAATGAAAACCGACCAATGTATTTTTGTGCAGGAAGTTCACAGATGAAACCAAAAGATGAATACGAACTGAATTTAGAATTTGAACACCAGCTCAGTAAGAAAATACCCATTGCTCAACGCATCAAAGCCATAAAAGAACTAACCGACATTGTTATACACGCTAATTTAGATAAAGTAAGAATTGTTTCGAATCTTCATCTATCAGTCTGTTCGTTTTCTGGACAAGTTTATCTTTGTTTTAGAACGCTATTGAGAAAATTTGCGAGTGCGTCGATGATATATTAAGTAATGAACAGTATAAAGTTCATCGCCATCTTATTATATCCTTTTATCAGAATCTCGTACATGGCCAGTACGATAGATTGGGATCCATGCGATCATATTTCTTCAAAGTTATCCAAAATTATGACGAAAAAGAAGACATTGTTCCTAGGTACAAAGTAATCCCGACTTTTTATTCCGTTGTATTGTAATAAATAATATCGATGTGTTTTATAGATTTATATTATTTCAAAAACTCACCAACGAGGGTAAAAATATCACCTCGTTTGAAGAAGATGTTGGAATGTTTCTTTTGGACTGGATGTCAGTTCGGTGTTTAATTGCTGACAGAACTATCGAATTTTTATCTATTTTGATCAACTACGTAAAGTTTAATTCGGGTTATATTGATGATGATGTTATCGATGGAATCGTCAGGTAAATATCGTTTAGTCAAATAACTGTTTCAAAATTCAACATCGAAGTAATCCATTTCTTTTTCAGGAACTGTTGCTACATCTGTTGTTTCAGTAATATTGACTCTGTGATATCGAAAAGTTTAGATGTGTTAGAAGCTGTGGTTGGTTACAATAAATTATCGCAGCAAACGATGGCTGCTTTTATTTCTGCTCTAAGCCGAACTATTTGCTTAGAAGATCATAATTCTATCAGCTGGAAGGTATTCGTCTTTATTAATCAATTCTTCGATGATGGTACTTATCTGTGATTAGATTAATCGTAAGAATTATATTTCAATTTCTTATTTTGTTTTCAGATTGTGAAACATGTTTTGGGAACTCATATGGGACATTTTTGTTTGCAAACGTTGTGTTTTATGCTCCAAGATGATAACAATTTTTCCGATACGGGCCTGATAAGCGGAATTATTTTCATATTGAATATGGCATTGTTAGTTAAAAAACCAGATAATTTGGTGGGATGTATTCCGAGATATATTCTACCATCTATACTCAAAGTAAGGTCTACTACAGAAGAAAATTTTGAATGTAATTTGTGCGATTCTTCATATTATAAGTGTTTATTCTTAGGTATCTACTTCAAAAGATTCTGTCGTATTAGTAGAGGTTGTTTTGTGCATGAAGTATACGGTTGAAAACTACGGAAAAGAGCTGAATAACCCTACTTGGGACATTGTTTTGAATATTTTAGACGCAGTTATTACTAGAATCGGTAATTAAATCACCGCGTATATTTTTTCCCGATTAAACAAGACTTTAGCATAAAATATCGTAAAATATAATTATGGTTTTTAGGTTTGTGGGAAAATTTGCATCGACAAAATTACATTTGTGAAATCTTTAACAAAGTGGAAGATCTGCTTAAAAACAACCAGTGCAACGCAGACATGGATAAATTGTTTTCGTTCTGTCAAAAATGGTCACCTTTCATGCCGGTTAGTTCATCATAAGTTGGTGTTTTCTATTCAAGAGCCGCGATTAATGACTATTTAATTTTTTTTTTTTATTAGGAAGTATTCATCTGTTATTTAACCGATTATTATTTCAATCGAACTGTAAAGATAGCACCAAATTGGACGATTCGAATAGATCCAATTATTTCAACTTTTTTAATCAAGGAATCTCGCTTGTCTATTAGGATTTACGTACTAAAAACTCTCATAAAAATAATCCAAGAAAACAGGTATATAATTTTATTTTATTTTCACGCATTTTTTCCATCAGTACAAGAAAAAATAGTCAGAATTCTTATTTTTGTTTTATCTTTATTTTTCAGTAATCACGGCCAGAAAGACATTATAAATAACATCGTCAAACCGTATTTTGGTAACTTTGTTTTCGATAAAGATGACTCCATACGTTCTACTGCGTTAGATTTCTTAATAAAATTGTGCTCCACCTACAAAGGCAATTACATGGAATCAATTTTAGATATTTTAGAAAAGGTAAACTTAATTAAATGACTCGAGTAAGCTTACCTCTTAGATCGAATAATATTTTTCATTCATTTTCCAGGTTCTGAGAACCCCTTTCGAACCAGAGATAATACGCGAAAATAGTAAATCAGATATAAAACTTGTTGTTGAAGGTTTACTCGATATATTTGTATTTTCTCTTTACGAATTGCCGTCTTCTAATGCGATCAAGATACTAGATATTATAGTTTCTTTTCTGAAAAGTCACTACGAAAAACCTCAGATTCTAGAATCCCTTATTGAAGTTCGCTGGAAGGTTCGTAGTACAAACGACGATTTCCTGTTTTTGGAATTTATAATAAAAAACGTATCCGGGTTTATAGGAGTGATTTGGGCCTGAGCACCGAATTTTAAATTATCTAGTGGAAGTTGGTCCTTATTGTCTAAAACCCCCGTGACAAAATTTTTTGCTCGATATCTCAACCCGAATTCCTTCTGGGGAGTTGAATGTGGATTTTCGTTAAAAATTTCCATTCTTGGCAGGTTTCAGCCGAATTATTTTAAACTTGCAGTAATGGTAGAAAGTATCAAGGGTGATTTTTGGAATTTTTTTGAAAAAAATTTCGAGCATTTGTTTAAGGTCAAATGGGCATTTCAAGCTTTCCAAAAGCCATTTTGGTAACACCTTTTAGGGTGCAATTCTAAAAAAATATATATTGTGTACTTAGTCTAAATGTGCAACCTCATATTTTTGTAGTACTTGATATCGTGGTGCGTCATCTTCAAAAATGCAAAAAACCGATTTTTTCGCCCATTTTTCCTTCTTAAATAGGTGATTTCTTGTCGAAATTTTTTTTTTCTTGAAATATATCCTTAATGACACCAAAATACAACATCAACCAGCAATTGGACCAAATTCATTCATTTTTTCCAATTTTATTTTGAAACACTCGAATGACGCCATTATGATGATCCACAACCCTTCAACTAGGGGCCTAAAAAGCATTTCTGAGCTTGTTTCAAGTCGATATCTCTCATATACTGCATTTTCATAAAAATTAAGCAGCTTTGATTTCATTTTGCTCTTTTTCAAGAATTGAGTATTTTGTACTTTAGAGAAATCGTTACATGAAATAAGTTGAAAAACAATCAAAGTTCGTCGGTTTTGCCGAAATTGCAGTATATGAGAGATACCGACTTGAAGCAAACCCAGACATGATTTTTAGGCTCCTAAGTCATCTCGGAGAGGTCGTGAGTTCCTGAAATGGCGTCATTTGGGTATTTTTGGAAAAATGGGGGAAAGCGAACGAATTTGGTCCAAATGCTGATAATGGTGTATTTTTGTGTCATTAATGATATATTTCAAGAAAAAAAAATTTCGACCAGAAATAACCATTTAAGGGGGAAAAATGGACGAAAAAATCTTTTTTTTTGCATTTTTGAAGATGACGCACTCGGATATCAAGTTCTTCAAAAATATGGGGTTATACATCTAGACTAATTACACAATATATAATTTTTCAGAATTGCACCTTTGAAAGGGGTTACCAAAATGGCCCTTGGAAAGCTTAAAATGTCCGTTTGACCTTGAAAAAGTGCTCGAAATTTTTTTCAAAAAATTCCAAAAATCACCCTTGATACTATCTACCATCCTTGCAAGTTTGAAAAAATTCGGTTAAAAACTGCCAAAAATGGAAATTT
>FIZU01027828.1:0-12431 GCA_900064475.1 Pseudococcus longispinus
ATTTCAATCGCGAATAACTCGAGAACCGGTTCATAAAAATGAAAATTGTATATAAACTTTTTGGTGCGTCTTCTCAAGTACTATCAAAAAAGTTATTTACTTATTTCCAGTAACTGCTTTATTTAAGGTGTTAGAGGCTTTTGAAAATTTCAGTCGCAAATTACTGGGGAACCGGTTCACCGATTTTTTCCCCAAATTTATAGGCTTCTATTCCTAGTAGTATTGAACCTCTCAAAAAAATTTCAGCCCATTCCATCAATTATTGCGAGTGTTATCGTGTCGACAAAATTTTTATATGCATATTAAAAATAAATATCATGGAATCGTCGAGTCAAATTTAATAGCTGATCTTCGATTCTCGAAAATCAGTTAAAACAAAATACATACGAGTAGATAATTATATCTTCGAATTCAACGACTTATGAAAACTGCTCGAAGAAAGATAACAGAATAGGTACCTATAATTAAAATTTAACAGCTAAAATGCTGGTATCTCATACAAACAGGTACATTAAAAAATTGAACATTCGTGGGTGGATATTTTCTTTGATGTTTCCTGGCACAGACAATACACCCATGTAGTTTGGGAAAATGACAAGATTCGAACAAAATGAAAAGTATACAGAGAAAACTCCATTCGAGGAAAAAAAAGTAAACGCTTGTTACTTCCAAATTGACAATATTTTCGAGTCCACATTTACTTATACCTCGCAAACATATCCCAAGTTTATTTATTTCCACGTTGAAAATTTCAATAAATCGTAACTTTCGTACCTTGTAACACAGAACAGAATACACCTACACCTCCTACACCTACACAACGCCCAGGCTCGATACCAATGAAACGGAAAAACTCGAGCTTTCGAATATTGTATCGAATCGAAATACGAGTACCAAACCAATCGTACAAAAGAATACGTGGTTATCAAGAAGAACAAATACCACACCAAAGACTAACTTATCAATATCAAACAAGTGAGAAAATTTATCGCGTATGTGATTTCGGTTTTTAAAATATAAGTAATTCGAGATATAAGTAAAATTAATAGAAAATATGAAGAATTCAAATTCGCCACAAATTATCCGCGTCGAAAAATCACACCATTTCATAAGCCGAATGCTATAGAATAGAAAATTATATCGTATTCGTACACTCGCATAGGGAAAATTTTATCAAAATTGTCTGTCGTTGTTTGAGAATTAAATGTAACGAAATGTGATTATAAGTAAGTCAAATTTCATTATGTTTGGGTTTTTAACGAAGTGCAAATCGTATTAAGATTATATTATTTCACGCTGTCGACAATGCAGCGTTTCCGCGTACGCGTTTTAGATAATTCTTAACTTGAAAATAGAATCGTTAAAATACACCCGATGCAAACGCGTACGGTGTAATTTCATTTAATCGAGAATGGGCGACGAGCGTACTCGTCTAAGTCTCTAAATTACTCACGCGCTACAACAAATTGCTAATTTATTTGCAATAATTTCATCATCTAGTATTCGTACTATCGTTTCAAATCGTACCGCAGCATTTTCACACGAAAGGTATGTAAAACAATTCACCTTAAGTACTCGTCTAGGAAAATGATAGCTTGTATTCGTACTTCAGCGTCGTTTAAATTAAAAAATCATCGTTGTATTCGTACCTCTAGACTATTCGTTTCCACCGGCAATAAGAATTAGGACGTGTAAAAGTTGGCCAAGTTTATCACGTCTTTTTTTCCCTCCCTTTGCGAACGAATTCGTCGTCGGTTTTATTGTCGCATTGTACGGCACATTTTCATAAACATGCGAGTATTAAAATAAATGCAAAATTTTCCACTCGACGAGCATAAAAGTACCTACATGTATACAAAATGTCTTACCTTTTCTTCCTTTTTTTCTTCTTCCTGGTTTTTTTTCATTTTCCAAAGATTGACTCGTGACTCCTGTAACGCAAAAAAAAATCAAAAAATTACTATACATATTCAAATATTACAAGCAGATTTTTCGTTCGAATATCTAGGCGAAATAAATGTAACGAAGTAGAATACACGTAAAGATAGCAGTAACAATACGACTTTCAACTTTTCGCTTGGCTATTTTGTATTTTCGTAGAAACACGAAATAGAATTCAAAAGTTGAAATTTCCAATGCTCCTGGGCAACAATGAAGTCTAAAGCCAATAACGTGATGTAGAGTTTTGCAGCTTTACAGCTCCAATACTTGGGAGATTTCTTAATTCTAAAACCCTCTCTACGTTATCCGATAAAATTTATACCTCGTGGATACGTAAATGGAAGAAGGTTTTTTTTTTCGTCGTTAACGATATCGCGGAAAGATTTCTCGTCGATAGGAGTAAACACTTTTAAACTGTTTGAAAACGTACTTAGATCTTGTATATTGACAATTTGCCTTTTTTAATTCGGAAATACTTTTTGCTGCTGCAAACACTTGAAAATGAAAAAAAAAATCACTAACAAATTGATATTGCAATAAAAGATGATGAAAGTCAGTTTAAAATAATTTTTACGGTGCCTATTTCCTCATTTTTTGATCTCTGTTCAACAAAAAAAAGCTCAAACTTGAAAAATAAAAATAGGTGCATACATCGAGTCTTCAGATTTCAAAAAACTACAAATAAATCTTTCAATCCAATGGCCATGAATAAAACTTAAATTTCGACAAATTTTTTCAACTAGCTTTCTTAACATTTCATAACTTTTCTTTAAAATTGCCTAAATTTTCTTCAAGTGTTTGCAATTTAGTATTTAGAGTCGGCAAAAATACTCGTACTTTGAATTTGAAAAAAAGGTTGCCCATAAAGAATTCGTATTTTTGGTATAAAGTAACATAAAATTGAATTTTTGGTTAGATAATCTCGTTGCGAACCTTTGAGATTTCTAAAATATCATTTCATTAAAAGAAATAAATTTATTGAGCCCAAGCGGAGTGAAAGCAAAAATGTTTGCTAAAAAAGTATTCAAAAACTAGAATTTTATAATTTTTTCCAACTTGAGGTCATGTTAATGTGTACTCGTATGTTGATAATTTCACGATTTTCAAACTTGCATTGTTCGTGAATAAAACATTTCCCACCAAATTTTTCGATTTTCCCCATTTATCCAGTTTACTGCTAAATTTTCAAACTTTTTGCCAAAATTTCCAATATTGAGTTTGCTCAGAGGGAGGTGTTGCCGTGTTGGACACCCTCATACCGCTCGTTCATTATGCCCCTGAGAGAAATTAACGAGAAAAATTATTTATTTACTAATCAATCACATAAAATTTTCAAAAATATCTCCAAAAAAAAACGATCAAGAACCAATATTACTTGATTTTTACAGTTTTCGAGTCATCAAAAAGCTTCAGATCCTCCCTTTTTCTCGAATATGTCACTAATTCGATCACATAAGCAATGTAACTTCCAGAATATTGCAGGTACATATTTTTTTTAACGATCTCGAGATCAGGGCTAAAACGAGGGGGCACAGAGGGTAGGACATTTTGAGAAAGTAATGACTTTTTTCGGGGAATTTTTATTTCGAGTAGAAAAATTTAAAAAATTCCATCAGTCGGAAATTTTTGATTTTTTGCACCTCCAATTCAGTACCAACTTCCGTTCATCCATGCTCGAGGTTGTATTTCTCGAATAAATAAGTCGAGCTTAACAGCTTGAAATAAAAATTGAAAAGTTCTGAGGTTTTTGACAATCTCCTCATTCAGTGAGGTATTAAGAGTAACGCATGAAACTTCCTCTTTCACGTGGGCGAACTAGATAATATTCATAGGGGAAAGGTCTGAATTTGTCAAAGTATTGTGGTATAAATGGATTAAATTTTTAAAGAATGAAAATTTGAAAACATATTCAATATTTTGTGAAAATAAGTAATTTTACTGAGCAAAAATGTTTGTAAAAAAAGACATTCAAAAGCTGAAATTCTCCTCTCTTCAAGTACGTCACTAATTTTCCAAAAATATACCTACTCAATTTTAATTAAAATAGGTAATAAAATTGAACATTCATCACTACGTTTAGAAATTGCAAAATGCTTCATAATTTTTGGGCAGTAAAATATGAAAAAGAATTTTTGTTTGAATTATGAGTTAATAGACGAAGTGTTGGTTTCAAAGCGAAAGCGTTTGAAAATAATTCTTCAGTTTAAAGTTCAGACCGTCAGACGTAGAAGTAACCAGAGCTTCAAAAAACGGGGGTGCAGAAACTTTTTGCAAGATCAGTAGTGAATACTCAAGTTCTTTCATCGACCCTCCTCCCCATTGCACACCTGATTTCCACCAATTTTCCTAAGTAAGAAGAGAATGAACAAAATTAACGAAATATATAGAATTGAAGCCGCCTATGAAAAAACAGTATCAGAAGCCAAATTGATCATAAAACTGCTTTCTTTTTGATGTAGATATAAGTTTTTTCGCAAAAAGCTTTGCTTTCGTGATAATCGCAAATTAACGTTTGAAAACTGAACTTGTTATTTCTTCAAACTCTGAAAGATTTTACGAAAATTTGAAAAGTGAACAGTCAGTGATTTCTGGTTGATAATTTAATACTTTTGATGAGGGGAAAAATCGAGACTTGACCGCATGTGCCATAACTTATTCATATAATTTTTTTAAAGAGTCACTGAGAGAGGTTAACAGGGACGAACCGAAAGGGTTTTCCAGGGATGGGGGGGGGGGTGCAGAACAACTGAAAATGCCAACTAAAACTATTGAAAATTTCCAACTCTACATGGAACGTGACAAGCTAAATTAAACAAAAAAAAAATACTTATTTTCAGTGTATTCTGTTGGCCGGTGAGAAGTATAAATTTAGACCCCTTCCTATCATATAAGAAATTATTCCTGTGAAATTTTTATACTCGTAAATACGAATGTTGAACGATTATGAAAATCATTTTGTTAGAATATTTAAATTTATCAAGCCCGAGCGAAGCGAGGGCGAAAATTTTTTTCAAAAAAAGTCATTCAAAAGTTAGTTTTATTGAAAAGATATGATCACAAGTACCTACCATGAAATTTTAAAAAATATGTCATAGTAAATTTACTGAGCCCGAGCGAAGCGAAGGCGAAAATTTCTGTAAAAAAGGGCATCCAAAAGCTGAAATTATATTTTTAAACTTTTTTTTCAATTTTTTTACTCAAATACCACAATTTTCCATTCAAAAGCGCAAATCGTTCAAAATTAGATTTGTAGCTGATCTATTTAGGTTGAAATTGTATTCTGCCCGAGCGAAGCGAGATCGAAATTTTTATAGAAAAAAACATTTAAAACTGAAATTCCATCAATAATCATGATTTTCAATATTTTTAATTGTTAAAGAAAATACCCTTGAAACACCTCTAAAAACCCAACTAATTTAACGGGTAGCGGTTTCAGCTAGAAAAAAAAATAATACGATTTTACGTGAAATTATTAAAAATATTCATTATTTCGTGAAACGAAAAAATGTATTGAGCCCGAGCGAAGCGAGCGAGGGCGAAAATTTTTTTTAAAAAACACATTTAAAACTGCAGTTTTAACACGAATATCTAGTTGGCATTTTCGATTTGGGTGAATTATTCAGTTGGTAAAATTGTGATTTTGCCAACTGATGTCCCAAAATTACCAACTTACCAACTTTCCAAATGCGCAGGGGAGAGGAAGTTGCCCCCCTTTGGTTGCGTCCCTGGGGGTTAATCAGGTATAAATTCATTTTATTATGCTCGAAATTTTGCTAGGGATCTGATTGCTCTTCAGGGGGCTTACTTAGTACCCCTAGTCCCTTTAGTTCTGTCTATGCTATTTCGAAATTGGTTTATTCTTCTCTCAATATTTCTCAAATAATGTTTTTTTTCAGTACCCAATAAAATTAGAATTCAAAACAACCCCCTCCCCCCATCTTAAAGAAATTTGCAATGTTCCATCAATAATTTTTCCCAATACTTACCTAGTCTTAGAATAATTGTGTATCATCATCAAACACGTCATACTATAACGAATTATACCCCGGGACAAATCTTTCCTCATTCGTTCAACTTTTCGCATGGTAAGGTATAAATATCGTCTGGTTGAATTACAGAAGATTTAGATAGCATCTGCATTCTACACATAACCAATTCGCAAAAAAAAATATCTGCAATATCGAAGGAGTTACATTACATAAAAGAAATAACGTTCGATACGGAATAACTTTGCCTTTTCAAATCTGAGCCGGCCAACCTATTTTTATACGTTTAGTTTGGGTTGCTGCATCGCTAAATAGAAGGCAGGGTACTGCGACTGAAACACCCGGTATTGAATCGATGGACTTCGGTGCATGCGAAATTCAAGCGAGAAAATTGAATTCATGCTTGAAATTTTTTTGGCTTACGTAATCGAAAATTCAAATAAGAAAAGAAACGTGGCGAATTAAATTACACGTACCATTTCAAAGGGGGGAGGAGGAGGGGGAACGAATAAATAAAAAATGAAATAATATCAGGTATCTGCAAATGAAATTTCAATCTCATTTTCCTATTAAAACCAAGTTCGATTTTTCTTACACCAAAACTTCCGATAATTGAGATCATTCGTGACGAAAGAAGAGGGAGGTGGCTCATCGCTTGAAAAACTTTCAAAATATCTTGAAGAAAATTACAGTTTCGATCAATCTTTAAATAAATTTTCCAAACACGTTTAGCGTTAATAAAAATTCACTTTGAAGGCTAAATTTACATATTAACATCCCGGTAACGTCGTCAACGCTGCTGATGGAAAATAAAAAAAATATTAATATACAACAAAATATGAGATAAAAAATTAGAATAACAATTGAAAATAACGAAATCTTAATTCTTTAAAAGTCGACCGGTGCGATGCGACGGGCGGGGCGGACGATGATGAGTTTCCGTGATATAAAAACTTGATGAGTTGGAGCGAAATTATCGTAAAAAAAAATCAACAAAACTTTTAATAGCGAAAACTAACATGGCGAAAAAATCTTTATGATTCTATTAGAAAATATTAATAAGTCAAGAAATTATATAAACGCGACGAGACGAGTCCGTGTAATTTAAATTTCAGCGCTTGTTACATCCAGCAGTTAATTCGCGCTTATAATTTTAAAAATGTGTAATCTTTATTGCGAATATATTTTTAAGTCATCCTAAAAATATGTTAATTAATAAAGCGTCCTCGTCCTTGTCGTTGCTCTCTCGAGTTATAAAACTTGGCTCGAAAAATAAGTTAACTCTCAAGATTCTGTAATTTTCTGTTTCGCGATCGAACAAATTTATTTTCAAATAGCAGAAAATTAATTTTTTATAAAAACGTTACATTTACGTTACGTTAAGTTACATCTTATGCTATACTAAATAGTTACACGAAAGACGAGGTAAATTTTCTTTCTAACTACATTTACTAATTGCCATTAATGGCAGCGCCGCGCCTCCTCAGCATTTTTATAACGAAATTACCAACGCTTTATAATATCTCCAAGTGTTACTCATACTACGAATTTTACACTTTTTGAATACAAGCCTCTTCGTTAAATTTAATTACCCACCTTCTCCGACACGCTCGTGTATCGGAGATTGATTGAAATACTTTTACTGTGTAGGCTATACGCAGCATTGATAGAGTAAATCGAATCTTGTCCTTTTTTTCTCTCTAGAAACTTGTATTAGAAGGGGAATAGTTTGTACAGTTACGTCGAGACTTCAAAATGACTCGATGAAAGTTATACCTTTCTCTTTTCCTCCTCGAATGGCGAAAATTTCCTACCGTTTTTAGAATTTGGAAAAATCAATTTCTGAGAAAATTTGAATTTAAATGGCCATTGTATCCATATTTTCGACCAAATAGACCTTAAAATACCATTTTTCACCTTTATGTCTTTTTCAGGGGTTCCAAAGATGATATATCGTTATTGCTTAGAAAACGTCAATATTTTAATAATTTCGTAGATGCGGTTACAGCTGTATTCAAATACGAGTATCTTTGGATATCTGATTTTAGTTACAAAAACGTTCGTATTATTTTCGGGGAATTTAAGTTTACACTTTGGAGACAAAAAATTTTGAGGGGGGAGAGGTTGAAATGAACAACGACCACATGTGCGATGAAATTAATTTTGAAATGAAAATTTGTGTTAGATTTATAAAATCATTGGAAATACTTTCACTTCACAATCAGAATAAAGTGCTCTAGCCTGAAGAATACCTACTAATTTCGAATCAAAATTACCAGGGTTGAACCAAAATCGGAATATTGGAGCCTGGAGGGGAAAATCTCAAATTCTCGACTCCTTTTTGAAAAGCTATCAGACTCATTGAATCAAAAAAAAATTCAGACGCCAAAAAAGGAAAGAGTTGGTGAAAAAAATTCAATTTTATGGAAAACTAGGCGAAAATTTGTGCAAAAAAATGCATTTAAAAAGAGAAATTTCAATAGGTATACTTTTGGTTTAAATACAGTTTGAGTAGAAAAAATAGCAATTTCAGTCAGAAAATTGCTGTCCAACTTTCCAAATGATATTACTTTGATTAGATAGACGAATTATCAAAAGTTCCTCATTCAGAATCTCAACATGAGTTTTTGACTCAAAAATCTCAATTTTTCGGGGCGAAATGGGATTTTTGTGACAAAATCAAAAGGTTTTCGACTCAAACTGAGAACTTCCAACTTGGACCGAAAATTTTCAAATATTTGGGGACAACGTGCTGCTCTCTGCCACCTCTCTCATTTCAGTCCCACCCTGTGTATCAATGATGTGAGCTTGGTTTCACTCAATGTCATAAAATCTTTTGAAATATCTTTAAAATCGTTTTAAAAAGTACGAAAATTTCTAAAAATTACACAAGAGCTTTGGAAAATTGTTGAAATTGCTTTTTAAAAATTCAAAATGTCTTGAAAATTTTTGAAATCGTGTCAAAATTACACAAAATGGGGCAAAAATTATCAAAATATTGAAATTATTACGTCATATCTACACAATTTTCCTTGGAATTCAAGTTGTTTTCTCGCATTCACAATTTCAATCAAAATTTGAAGAATTTAATTGATGTTTTATCGATTTTTGATTAGGTAATTTTCAACAATTTTTATAGAAATTACAGTTCATCTTTTTTTACATTTCGAAACATTTTTATACAAGAAATATTAAGACTGGTTTGAAAAACTTGTTCTAAACTCGTGCTTGATTGTTGGACAAATTTGTTACTTTTCTTTTCTTTTGAAATTAATCAAAATTTAACATTTTTTGCTAAATGCTCAAAAATAGTAAAGTATGATTTTTCTAAAACAAAATTTTGTCTTCATTTCACTCAAACAATAATTCTTCCTTCAGTTCCTTGCATTTTTGGTAATTTTTTTTGAACATCATTCAATTTTTCCCCATGTTTCTGCACTTATACCTGTACTTTCTGGTATCGATACAGCGTTTGAAATCATCTTCATCAATTCTATTAAAGTTTATGCCCTGGTCAAATTTCTGTTTGCTGCCTTGACTGAGAAAATCTTAGATATGAGCCTGCATTATTTTATTGATTTTTAGCTCATTTTAACAAAAACTGCAAATTACCTAAATTTTGAACAATTTTCTGCATTTTGAGTAATTTTTTTCGATATTGACTATTTCGAGTAATTTTTAATAATTCTTCGTGAAAATTTCGACTTTTTACAATTTAAAGAATTTCTATGATATTTTAAGTAATTTTATGTAATTATCGAATTTTTAAAGCTACGTTAATAATTTTTTCGCGTTTTCAACTATTTCTATGATTTTTCAAATAATTTTGCGATATTTCACATCATTTTATAAAAATTGTATCAAATTTTTCATTACTTACAGTGATTTTTATAAAATTTATCAGCTGTTTTTGATGGCATGAACTAATATTTTGAATTTCAAGCAAAATTAGTGTACTTTTGGAACCCCTGAAAAGAATTAGTGCGGTGAAAATCCGATAATACGACCATCAAAAAGTGAATCTCTTCAAATAATTTTATTTTCAAACTATTAATTTTCAAAATTCAGTACCTATGACATAGTTGAACATCGATTTGGATTGGAGAGAGGTGAATATTTTGTTCGTTTCATTCAAATATCCATTTTCAGCTCAATTATTTCCTTATCTATTTGAAAATTATCATAAATAATAATAATGATCTAATTCAGCATGTCACAAAATAGAACTTCGATAACTTGACATTTGAAAAAAAAAACTCTTCTAATAAAATTTAAATTAACGAAGATTTTTGTTTTTCTATTATTGCAGGTACCAGAAGCCGGGCACGATTACTTGTCTTTCGGGCTACGGCTCGCCTAAATTCGAAATCTCTTAAGCGCAGTACGCAATAAACCCCTGGCCTGATGTCTAAAACCCTAAAAATCCAATTATTTAATGCCAACGGCAGGCGAATATAAACATGAACCTTCCGGAATACCCTGCCATTGCTATGTAAAACGTCGACTTCATCATTCAACTTGTAAAAAATCCTGTTTACGTAAGCAATCCGATAGCTCGCCTCAATACACCGATACGAAATCGAAAAAGGTCACTTTTAATCCGATCCTAAGCATACGTAGCTACGAGCACCAACCACAGCCCGAAGATTCAGATACGAGACCTTTATTAAACAACTGCAAACACTCCGCAGACGGAATCCAAACTCCTAATTACGATACTTCGTCGTCGAATACGTCGACACTATGCGACAAACTGACATCGTTGTTTGGCTTGAATCAACAATGTAGGTCGTCCAACGACACCAAGAACCCATCCCGAGCATCGTCTAAACACATCCACCGGAGGGATCACAACAACAACGTAACCGATCAAGGCGATAAAATGCATTCGAAATTTTGCCCTATTTGCGAATCTAAACGGAACAAGTCTCCGGTGCGAGGCTACCATTACCAAAAAACCAGCGAAAGGAGCCCATCGCCTTGCGGATTCCATCAACAATACCCAACTTCGAAAGCTGCAATCGAACCATCTCGAAACCAAAAACGTGCTTCGAGTGGTTCGCGAGTTACTCCAACCATTCCGGCAAATAGCAAATACCACCTACCTAGACGTTTATTTAAGCGAGATTCGTTGGCCAATTCTTCGGAGGAGGTTTCGTCGCAAGGAGATATCTCAGCTGGGTACGAAAACATGAACACTTTGACGTACGTCGGCAGCACAGTCACCGATTTAGATAATTCATCTGTGTACATAAATGGAGACACGGATAAAAACCCTCGTCCTGTATCCATATTCATAAAAGGAGATAGAGAAGAGAATAAGCTCGAAGAATACATCTACGAAGTACCCATTAACGCAGGTGAACGAGCAGAATACGATTACATAACCGTAAACAATACCAACAGGGCTCAATCCGATTCGCAGAAGGCCACTGGAGGTACTTATTCGATAACACGTCTGATTAAACATAAAACTGAAGCTGACCTTACTTCTACGAACTTACAAGATTTTACTCTACGTCCGAAGAACCCAGCTCCTCGATCTGCTCCCAATTTGCAATCTTTGTCGAGACCTTACGATATTCGATTTGTCAGCGAACGACCCAGACATCCGAGTCCGGACGATGGCAATCATGTTGAAATGTTTACAGCACCTAGTACAATAGATAAATCACAAACGAATACGCTTAATAAAACAGTCAAAAATACTTCTCCACTGATTGAAATACTAAAAATGACACCGATTGCTTTTTTCTGGACTGGGTGTGCTTTTTTAGTTGCCATCGTGTATATTTTCTTGTTCTCGTGTCCGTACGAACACAATTGATGATGTGTCAGAGCAGTTTCCCAATCACATCACAGTATAGAAAAATTTAATTTAAGGATAATCGTTAGGTACTATTAAATTGTAGACTGCGTACCGAAGTTATTCGTTAATTCTTAATAAACTGTTTACCATATTCCGCAACGTATTTTCAAGCTGCGTTTTTGTTATTACACTCGGAATTTCCTCAAGCAAACAACAAAATTCACCTTGTATTTTCATAACAGTGTAAATACCGATACCACCTATCTTAGTAAACGTAACGTACCTATATTAAAATTATTCGTGTATAATAAAGTACTACTTTTCGATGTTGATTTGCTTTCAACCACGACGTAAGCGTATTGCAACGTTGGTAGTTTGCCACCAAAATTATACCATACTAAAGTATAACCGGTGTGTAACTTTGATACCAAAGTACTTTCCAGTAAATCAGTTGCTTTCTAAATGGATAAAATAGATGAATTTCAAATGTGCCTTGCAAGTTACAACTCGCCTTTGCTGCCTGTGATGGAACCTTCAGAAGACAACCAAAAAATTGCAACATGTCATTCTTGACATCACTGTATAAAATTAGACCAAAAATACAACATGATGTCATTTTTGACATCAAAGTTTTAGGGCGGATGTCATTTTTGACATCATGTTGCAATTAATTTTGACTGATTTTAACATTTGAT